>JAJOOS010003527.1:0-30000 GCA_029582725.1 Solanum chiquidenum | reverse complement strand
AAGTGTTCAACTTACGATCTTTAAAACATTAACAAGAGAAAAGAAAAAAAGACTCCTCAAATATTGTTGTATGTCTATGAAGTCTCTAATACTATGAGGGATGGCAGGACAAGACCCATATCATCCTAACAAAACTGAAATAATGGAAATAAATGAGGGTTCCTCTGGAAGCAAGGAAGTTAACGAAACAACTCTGGAACTGCAAGTGGTATCAACGAAGCGCCTATTGATGACCTTGATCTCTAGTATCTGCATAATGAAATGATGCAGGCCAAATGACATCTCAGTACATTGAATAGACGAGCATATAAGGGGAACACTAAAAATAACATAAAAGTTTGAATTTGGAAAGAAGGAAACATACTCACCTCAACTCTACACAACTCAACCTCAACTCATAGATACTCAACTCAATGCAGTATAAAAATGACAATAAAGATGCAGTTTATATAAAGCTTTTAAAACAGTAGATAACAACTCAATGTATTTAAAAATACAATAATAACTCAGTTTGTATGTAAAGATACAAAAATAACTCAATTTGGGAGATTCTCTAACCAACAACCATCACTATAAGCTATGTGATAATACATCGTCTCACCCATGCTACCACAATTTTCCTATACCTTGAAGGTGTATACAACTCCTAAACTAAGTGGATATACTAAGTTATGCTTGAAAAACAATAAGGAAACATCTAAAAAGTATGACCCTTTCTACCCACGTTGGCTACATGGTTTATGAGGACTTTGAGTTGTATGAACTGGTCCTCCTATTAGTGCTCAATACTACTCCCAGAAATATACTCAGCTCATATGTCATTTCCTCATCCTCAATCTTTGAGATTATTACTCAAAAGGTTCTCTTAAAAGAGAGTATATTCAAAAACACCTCATGAACTCATTTGGAAATCGATGTTTCCTCTCATTTTAAATGTAAAAACATTTACTCTTGGGAGTACTTTGTTCCAATATATTCATTTAAAAAAAATTAAATTCAAATCTCCTCATCCTCAAACTCAAGTACTCAAATCTTAAAACAAGTTTTAAAGGATTGTAAAAGACTTCTCGAAAGAACTCTCAAGACTTTACTCTTAACTCTACCTTAAATTTGAATTATGAATTCAAGGGTTATGATTCATGTTATGAAGGGTCTCTCGATGTTTAGATGTAGTTTAGAGTAGTTAGAATCAAAAGGGAGTAAAGGTACACTTTAAAAGGACTTAGACAGGGCAAACGATGAAAAAGGGTGGGGGGAGGGGACACTGGCGCACTGCTGGCGCGGGGCGCCATCCACTAAAATTGAGAGATCTCTTTTTGGTGCACCGCCCCAGTCCCCTGGCGCATCTGGGGTGCACCGCCGCAGCCCCTCCCAGAAGATTCCAACGACTTTTCTTCTTTGTTTTTTGGCCCTAATTTGCCTAGAATCTAATGGTTTCTTCCCAAATCAGTTAGATTCGAATACCCAACATAAGTACACGAAAATCTACTAAAAAACAACCCTCAAACTCCCAACATTCATCTCAAGAACTTATCAAATTCATCATTAACGATTTAAGAACAAAACTTCAAGAAACTCTTCATGAACTCAAGTCATTCAACCTCAAGAATTAAATTGCGGATAAAATCATGTGATTGGCATGTGGGTGAAAGAACCCAACACTACGAGAACTCACATACCTTAATTTGGCGAAACAAATCCTCGATTCAAAAAAACCTTGACCGTTCTTCCTTTTCTCCTCTTTTCCTCTCATTGAACTCTTCTCAAAACCCTAAACGTATTTAGGATTGTGAAAACTAACCGAAATCAGTTTTGATCCCTAAAATATTACTTAAATCGTTTTAAGTTGATGGGGTAAGGAAAAGACCAAAATACCCCTCAGTAATTTGGGTAAATTTCCTTAACTGGATAGGCTAACTATAAACTGGCATATATCCCTCATCCGAACTCAAAACTTATCAAACTCGGTGGAGTTGGAAAGAGGATTCAAAGAGATTTCATTTGATATCTTATGGGATACCTAATTCATCTTGTACTGAAAGTTATGGCTGTTTGAAGTTGACCCAAAACTCAAAACTTAAGCATAACTTGCCAAATCTCAAATTTGCTCTTTCCAATTTAGTTCTTTTATTAGTAGCTCTTTCTAAGATCGAGGTGTTACAGAAACCTGCCTGGGGTAGGTTCTGGGAACTTACCACGAGCAACCAAAGGATTGTGGTCCCCTACACGACCCGTTTAAGGCTCTGTGGAGCGTTTCAGGGTCGAAATTTGGGTTTTTGACAGACATATTTGAATCCTTTCTAGCCTTTATCTAATCCAAGGTTTTACAGTATCTCCCCCTTGGGAACATTCGTCCTCAAATGAGATTCAAAACATCATAAGAAAGGTAAGAACTAGACCTAGAGCGCAACGTGAATGCAATCATATAAATGCACATATTCGAGGAGGAAACTTCAACTCCTAGCTAAAGCATGTTCAAAACATCATTTCATAAGGTATATATGCAACTCATACTCAAATGCACATAAACATGAAGAAATCAATCAAACTAACTCATTTTTCTATAAAATGAAGTTATTCATGAACATGCATAAATGTGGAATCATGGGAATATCTAAGACACAAGAAACAAAAAGAGTGAACCATGAGGAACTAAATACCTCAAACTAGAGTATGAAAAGAAGAAAAGAGATGAGGATAATGGGATATCATATCGGCCTCAACCTTCCAAGTAGCACCCTCAACTAACTGTTTCCTCCAAAGAACCATCACCGAAGAAAATTCTTTATTTCTCAACTTTCGAACTTGTCGCTCCAAGATCTCAACTAGAACTTCTTCATAATAAAGGCGGCTATCCTTTATGCCAAGACTATCCAATGGTACTATATATGTCGGATCACCAACACCTTTCTTCAACAAAGAGAAATAGAAAATTGGGTGCACCGATGCCAAGTCATTAGGCAATTCAAGTTCAGAAGCAACCTTACCAACATGCCTTGAAATCCATAATGGGCCCACATAACGGGGACAAAGCTTCTCTTTCTTTCCAAATCTCATTACACCCTTCATGGGTGAAATTTTTAAGTAGATCTAATCATGAACATTGAACTCAAGATCTGTTCTTATAACATTGGCGTAGGACTTTTGTCGACTTTGAGCCATTTTCAATCTTTCTCTAATAAGACGAACTTTCTCCATAGCCAAATGTACCAACTCGGGACCTATCAACACAAATTCACCCACTTCAAACCAACCTATAGGAGATGTACACCTCTTACTATATAGAGCCTTAAATGGGGCCATACTAATACTTGAGTGATAGCTATTATTATACGCAAATTCAATCAAAGGCAACTGATCATCCCAATTACCCTTGAAGTAAATTACATACACTCTCATCATATCTTCCAATGCTTGGATAGTATGCTCCGCTTTCCCATTAGTTTGAGGATGAAAGGTCGTGTTAAGTTTAACACGAGTACCAAGACCCTTTTGGAGGGATTTCTAAAATTGAGAAGTGAATTGGGTACCTCGATCGGAGATAATGGATAGGGGTACTCCATGCAACCTAACCATTTCCCTCAAGTACTACTTAGCAGAGTCCTCTGTCGAATAAGACACCTTAATGGGAATGAAATAAGTTGATTTCATCATATGATCTACTATAACTCATATCGATTCATGTTGCCACCGGGTGTGGGGTAAACAAACAACAAAGTCCATATTCACATTTTCCCACTTCTAAGTCAGAAGACTGATGTCTCGGGACAAACTTCCTGGTTTTTTATGCTCAGATTTCACTTGTTGGCAATTTGTACTCTTAGCCACAAATTCCGCGATATCATTCTTCATCCATGTCCACCAATAGACCTCCTATAAGTCACGATACATCTTGGTGGCTCCCAGGTGATTGGAATATCGAGAACTATGGGCTTCTGGTAAGATCAGTTCTCTCAAATCATCTACATTGCGAACACACAAACGACCTTGATAACATAGCACATCATCTCCCCATTGGACTTTTTAAGCACCGCTTCCTTTAATTTAACCAAACTCGAATCAAAAACTTGCTTGGCTTTCACATCTGCTACAAAAGACGATTATAAACCATTTTGAACCAGAACACCACATTTGCCGGAGTCTAACAATTGGACACCCATTCAGGCCAATATATGAACATATCGACCTAATTCCTTCTTAATATCCTCTACATGAGAAACACTACCCATTGACAATCGACTAAGAGCATTCACCACCATATTTGCTTTACCAGCGTGATAGAGAACACTCATATCATAATACTTTAGTAACTCAAGCCACCTTCTTTGGCAAAGATTTAGATCCTTCTATTTATACACATATTGCAAACTTTTATTGTCGGTAAGGACATCGACATAAACACCATATAAGTAAGGCCTCTAAATTTTCAAAGCAAACAGAACCGTCGCAAGTTCTAAATCATGGGTAGGATAGTTCTTTTCGTGCACCTTAAGTTGTCTTCAGTCATAGGCAATGACTTTTCCATTTTGCATAAGGACACCTACTAACCTAATTCTTGAAGCATCACAATAAACAATAAACCCATCAGTTCCTTTCGGTGAAGTCAACACCGCAGCAGAAGTAAGTTTATCTTTGAATTCATGAAAACTCTTTTCACAAGATTCTGATCATAAGAATTTGGATTTCTTTTGGGTCAATGCCGTCAATGGAGAGGCAATCGATGAACCCTTTCCACAAACCTTCTATAGTAACCGGCTAAACCTAAGAAAATTCTAATATCCGAAGGGGATAGAGGTCTAGGCAAAGTCTTTACCACATTCGTCTTCTTAGGATCTAAAAAAATGTGACCAAGAAAAGCCACGAACTTTAACCAAAAATCACAGTTACTAAACTTTGAAAAGAGTTATTGGTCCTTGAGGACTTGCAATACAATCCTCAAATGATCGATATGCTCGTCTTCACTCCTTGAATAGATCAATATATCATCAATGAACACAATCACAGATATGTCAAGGTATTGCCTAAACACCCTATTAATCAAATCCATAAAAGTGGCCAGACCATTAGTCAAGAAAAAGGACATCATCAAAAACTCATAATGACCATACCCTGTTTGAAAAGCTTTTTCGGAATATCATCCTCCTTCACCCTCAATTGGTTATAACTCGTCCAGAGGTTAATTTTAGAGAAGTAACTTGATCCTTGTAGTTGGTAAAACAAATCATCTAACCTTGGGAGAGGATACTTATTCTTAATGGTAACCTTGGTCAATTGACAATAATCGATACACATACGAAGCGAGCCATCTTTCTTTCGAACAAACAAAAATTGAGCACCTAATTATTGGAAAGATACTCGGTCGGATGAAACTCTTATCCAACAAATCTTTAAATTGATCTTTCAATTCCTTAAGTTCTGATGAAGTCATTCGGTACGAGGAATAGAGATAGGTTGCGTTTATGAGAGAAGGTCAATACCAAAGTTTTTTCCCTTTCAGGAGGAATTTTGGGTCGATTATCAAGAAACACTTACGTAAAGTAATTGACAACGGGGATCGACTCAAGAGTAAGGGTTTCAAAATCCATATCTCTCACCCGAACTAATTGGTATATGCAACCTTTAGGTATCATCTTTCTAGATTTAAGACAAGAAACAAACTGACCTTTCGACATAGAATTTCCTCCTTCCCACTCTAGGATAGGCTTATTTGGAAACTGAAACTTGACCACTCGGGTTCTACAATCAATAGAAGAATAACAAGAATGTAACGAAACCATACCAAGAATGACATAAAAATCTAGTCTATCAAGCTCTACAAGATCAACATGAGTGACTCTATGGGATAAGGAAATGTGACTAGTTCTATAGAATCTCTTAGCCACAATAGATTCACCGATAGGAGTAGAGACAAAAAATGGGTCTAACAACACATCTGAAAGAATATCAAACCTTATAGCCTCATATGGTGTCACAAAAGACAAGGTAGCACCGGGATCAAGCAAATCATAAACTTCTATATGAAATACTTTCAACATACCGGTAATCACATCGGGAGAACCTTCTTGCTCTTGGCAAGTTTGGAGTGCATAAAATATGTTTTGCTTTAGAGCACTTGAACCCAAACCACTAGGCAGAGCTTGCTACCTTCTCTTCCCGTAGGCATAAATGTTGGACAATCCCTTATCTTATGGCCCCTCTTACCACATCCATAGAAACCATCCATACCGACTAAGTATTTACCCTCATGCTTCCTTCCATGCTTAGCACAAGTAGACAATGAAAATCCACTACCATTTCCTCCTTGATATTTAGGGTTAGATACCCTATCTTTTTTTAATCTAGAAGGAGCATTTAAGGAGCCTTGATCGGAAAACCTTTCACGGAACCTAGAACGACAATGTCCATCGGACCTTGAATGTGAAAAGTCACCATCACGGTCCTTGTCATCTTTATCTCTCTAGATCTTCCCTTAAATTTCTCTTCTTCTATTTTTTGAGCATGTACCATTACATGAGAAATGTCCATATCATTGATAAGCATGGTAAAACGACAATCTTTGACTACCATCTCGAACACTCCCGACATAAACTTACTCATCCTCGCCCTAGGGTCGGTAACCATAGTAGGAGCATACTTAGAAAATTTTGTGAACTTCAAAGAATATTTCTTCACACTTATGTTTCCTTGACGAAGGTTGATGAATTCAAGTACTTTTGCCTTCCTCATCTCAAGGGGAAAGAACCTACCAAGGAAAGCAACCTTAAACTTTTTCCAATCGAGAGGACCTGCATAATATGCCCTCCCTTCCTTTTATTGGTTGAAAAAAACTTGAGCAACACCCTTAAGTTAGTAAGCGGCCAATTATGCCTTTTCGACTGGCGTCGCTCCCATGATAATTAACACCTTATACACTTCATCAATTAACTCTTAAGGATCTTCCTCAACCCTGGAACCATGAAACTCTGGGGGATTCATTCTAGTGAAGTCCCTTCTCTAGATACCATCATACCCACATTTGGGTTCACGAGGACCACAACCTCCCTAAACTCTGCATTAGTCATTTTCTCGGCAAAAGGATCAACCAAAACTTGAGGATCTTGAGAAGCACCTTCTTGTTCCAGATTCTCATTAGCATTCCTCCTAATGTATGCTCTTCATGGGGCCATATCCTTAAAAGTATTAGATAGGGATTAGGAGAAAGGATACATAGATTTTCACTCTATCGCACGACTTAGAGTAATGAAAGAAGTGGAGATTCCTAATCATCTTATAGCTTCTTATTCATAAATGTGGCGCACTTTACACTCGTGAGCAAGACTCCACTTGACGTAGCTTATGAGACATCCAAGGACCTTTCTAAACCTTGTGCTCTTAATATAAAGTTTGTCATGACCCAAAGTAGACCCTACACGTGACATGAAGCATAGGACCCCGAAAGGCCCTACACAAGATACTTAGCATATATCATACATGATAATAGATTTTAAGATTTTAAAAGACAATTTATATCATAAAGAGTTTTTCAAAAATGACGTGGAAGTCTACATAGTCTAAAAAGCCATCTATTACATCAAGAGTGGTCGGGACGTAACCCATAATCAAATACAACATCTGAAAAGTAAAGAGAATAAGCAATAAAAGGTTTGGTCCTCACAACATGAGGACTCACCACTTCTCGAAACTACTAGAGGTGATCATTAGCCACGAGGATGCAGAATTGAAGCATCAGACCCTACATTTCTGAAATAATGTAGGAAAGAGTATGACTTAGTACAAAAATGTACCAAGTATGATAGTAATGCATAGAGTTATAAAATCATGCTAAAAATCATTTCATGACCTGAAAAGCCCAAGTTAAAACCAATATATAAGAGGTTAGAAAAGATAATCGTAATCTTGGTCAATGCAAGTAAAAATCATCTTTAAACACTTGTGAAATACTTTTTGAAGTAACCTTAGTTCACTATAATTTTGGGAAGTAGCCTTAACCGACATAGAGATCGTGTGAGCTATAACATGGAATCAGGTGTCTGCCCCACACCGAAAAGGGGTGTCCTCACTTGCCAAGGTAAGAACCTTTACTTCTAGCATACGTGAATCCACTAGCTAATGTCTATATAAGACAATCATTTTATGGTGGTAAATAGGTATGGGATAAGGAGATTGATACTAGAAACACAACCTTTAGCTACAGGAGAGCTTCCATATTAATATCTCTCGGTGCTAAGCATAATTCATACAGAATAGTCATAAATCTTAACTTTTCTTATTAATCATGGAAGGCACATCAAGTAGTCAATCTAAGCTAGGTTTCATTATAATAGCTCCTAAAATTTGGAGCTCAAAGCCCTCAAGAAAATTGGTGAATTTGGAGACTTGATCTTGAAACTCTAACTTGACTTCTTCTTTTTCTTCCTTAGAGAGAGAAATATTTAAGAGGGTGCCTTGATCTTCTTTTCGAAATTTGAGTGAATGAATTGAATTGGATGATTTTGGGGGTAAAAATCATTATATAGGGCTTTATGTAGAAGGTAAAATGACGTACTATTGAGTGAAAACAATTGGAAAAAGATTGGAACAACCCTGACTTAAAACTGCCGAATTAACTCTCTAGAAGGCCTTTGCGGGTAGTCTAAAGCACCACGCCCCATCAAGTAGGTCGTGAAGATGTGTTTCTCAATAGGGCTTCACTATTTTGGGCATAACCTTTTACTCCAAGTTTGGAATTAGGCAAACTCGATGGCATTGGAAAGAGGACTCAGAGATCTTTAGTTTGATAGGTCATGGGCTACATAGTTAAATTTCTGCTAAAAGATATGATCATTTGAAGTTGACCCTAAACGCTAAGTCTAATAAACCCCCTTCACGGTCTGTGTGAAGCTTCATAGGCCATTTTAACTTCTGTGGTCCTTAACTAGTGACTAGGGGAGAAACACCTTCTGAGTAGGCCACATGGCGACCCATTGGACGGTCCACCAACCTCATCATGGGACATCTAGGCGTCCGTGTGAGGGACACCTACTTGGAGTAGGTTTTGGGAACTTACCACGAGCAACCAAACGAACTGTGGTCCCCTACACGGCCCGTCTAAGGCTCCGTGGAGGGTTCCATTGTCCATTTTTGGGTTATTGACAAACCCGTTTGAGTCCTTTCTAGCCTTTCTCTAGTCCGAGGTGTTACAGTTATAGTATTTAGTTATTAGCAAGCCAGATCAAGGTTTCTCTTGGAACCAACAATGGTTATGACTATTGGTCATGTCTATGGTGTAAACACAATTCATGACACATACATACCGAATAAATAGACCGTACAACTAGCATATATCATGTAAGCATTTTTCTATGCATGCATCTTTTAGGAACAAATCACATATTATTGTCATTATAAAAACCATCAAATAAATTATAAGAATAATTCTTAGTGTCCTAGATAATCTTAATTAGGCCAAATAAATACACAATTCCTCTAACTTGCCCCTAATTTTCATTTAGGCATATCATCTCAACTTTGTTCTACTTCAACCCACTAACCCCTATTATATTATTACATAATATTTGAGTATGATTGTAATAGAGAGGTAATTTTACAAAGAGTGGACTACTATAATGAATAATATTGTTGTTATAGGTATAATGTTGTTATAGAGAATAAAATAAAACATGAAAAATTGATTATGGACAAAATCATGGCATTATAACAAATGATTGTATTCATGTATTTTTACCTATGAATTACTTACATTAATACATCGCAAAACTTTTTTGGTAATAAATGATACATCTCAATTTTTGTTTACATTTTCAACTTTAAGACCGCAAATTCACTAAAGTAACATAAACGAAACCTAAATCCCTATAGATATTTTTCCCACCATCATCGAACTCGCTCTCCGGCATCAAAACTCAACTTTTGTCCATCTCTCTCTCCCTCCGGTTAATTAATTCTAATTGTAAGTTTCTTTAGTTTTTCTCATGAAATGAATGCCCTAAACCCTTTCCCTTGTCAATTTTAACAATAGACATCAGTTGTAAATTAACTAAAATTGGTTTATTTATTTGCGATTGACGGTTTCAAATTTGGATTGATCTTTAATTTAGCAATCTATTCCTATTGCATAATTCACCTTTTTGGTTTTAGTATGTGAAAATTTGGGGATGAAAAGAGGGGAATTTTTTTATCCTTTATGTTGTGATTTTCTAAATCTTGGATAAAAGTTTTAGTATTAAAATTTTAAGATATTTACGAAATCCTTCCTACTGGTTTTAGAAGAGAAGAAATTGCAGGAAAAGAATAAAAACAAGAAAGAAAGTTTATGAATTAACATTGAAAGATTGATATATTTTCACTACAGTGTATGAATATAATTTTTAATTAAACTACAACTTCTAAACTTAAAATTACGCACAAAGATATTATGAAAGTACCAAACTCCTAAAGTCTATAAAATACTATTATTTAAAATTCAAATAGAATTAAAAAGGCTAACTAGTTGAGTAGGTCTATTTGAATAAAAATAATGCAGTAAAAAAATTCCGATTCTAAAGAAAATTTTCAACACTACTTTAGGAATTGCAAAATTTTGGTCTTCTATCTTGGAATCTCAACACTTGATATCTGAATGTGATCTTGTGAATAAATCTACATATTCATCTTTGGGCTTGTATTAAACTAAATTCACTTCTCATTTTGTATTCAACCATTGAGCGCTAAATCTTTTTAGCATGTCTTCTTGTTTTATTTGCATCTTTAATTTAAACTTATCCATTTTATTTTCTTGATACATAAGTAACTCTTCCATTTCTTTAATTCCTTTAGGAATATTAAAAGCTCCTTTAAACCTAACAGGTTTATATTTCACTTGTTCTTTTACAATTCGAGGATCATCTTCTAATTTTTTCTGCCTGTGATCTTTTTCATGTTCTACAGAAACATCTTCCATTAGATCAAGAAAAAAATGTTTACCTCTTATCTTAATATTTAAAACTTCCTTTCCAGCACCATTATTGATAAAGTAATACTTATCCTCAAAAGATACTTTGTATCTTTTTTCTACCAACTGATAAATCCTCAACATGTTTTGATCAATATCAGGTACATAAAGAACATTTGAAACTGCCTTATTACCTGAACCTGTTTTGATGACAACAGTTCCTTTTCCTTCAACAAGAATATTTTCACCATTTCTCCTCCTCCTCCTCCTCCTCATCTTCCTCCTATTTTTCCTCTTCTTAAATCATAAATTTCAAACAACAAACTCTATCATGACATTTATTGCTCTCCACACCAATAAAAAATTAGAAAAATTACATTAATTATTCACAATCCAACCATCAAACTCCAACAACAATATAAAGAGAAAGATCACACTATTTTTTTCACACTTCAATACTCCCCTCCCCCCCCCCCCCGGTTACTTCTAGTACTCTTATTACTCTTTGACAATGTTAATGATGACACTTCAAGAATTGAATTGGTTTTTAAATGGGAAGAGAGCTTCATTTTTTTTTAAAAAAAGGAAAAATAAAGGGGGTAAGTATTGAAGTGTTAAAAAAAATAGTGTGACCTTTTCTCGTTATATAGTTGTTGGAGTTTGATGGTCGGGTTGTGAATAATTAATGTAATTTTCCTGATTTTTTTATTGGTGTGGAGAGTAATAAATGTCATGATAGAGTTTGTTGTTTGGAAATTTGAGAGAATGAATTGAATTGGATAGTTTTGGGGGTAAAAATCATTATACAGGGCTTAGGGTAGAAGATAAAACGATGTAGTATTGAGTTAAAACAATTGAGAAATGACTGGAATGACCCCGACTTAAAACTACTGAATTGACTCTCTAGGAGGCCTTCATTGACCGTCTAGAGCACCACGGTCCGTCAAGTGGGTCCTGAAGATGCTCATCCCAATAGGGCTTCACTATTTCAGGCATAGCTTTTTACTCCGAGCTTGGAATTAGGCAAACTTGATAGCGGTCGAAAGAGGACTCGGAGAACTTTAACTTTATAGGTCATGGGCCTCCTAATTTATTTTGTAATAGAAGATGTGATAGTTTTAAGTCGACCCAAAACCCTAAATCTGATAAACCCTCTTCATGACGACTTCACGATCCGAGCTTCACAGGTCGTTTAGACGTCTGTGGTCCTTAACCAGCAACTAGGGGAGAAACCCCTTTTGAGTAGGCCACTTGATGACCCCTTGGCCGGTCTGTCAACCTCACCACGGGCCGTCTAGGCCTTCGTGTGAGGGACACTATCATGCCTAAGCCTACACCCTAGACGTGGCCGACACTCGAGAACCATTACTTGCGCCAAGCGAACCTTGACCTGGTTCAACTCTCAGTAGAAGACTTACTCAAGTGAAATAGAACACACAAACAACTCAACTGATATAAATAAAGTAGCTAACTCAAAATACTCAAATTAACATAAGTGTTCAACTCACGGTTTTTAAAACATTAACAAGAGAAATGAAAGAAAGACTCCTAAAATATTGTTGTCTATCTATGAAGTCTCTACTACTATGAGGGATGTCAAGACAAGACCCCCGATCATCCTAATAAAACTGAAATAACGGAAATAAATAAGGGATCCTCCAAAAGCAATGAGGCTCACCCAATAACTCTAGAACTGCAAGGGGTATCAATGAAGCGCCTGTTGTTGACCTTGATCTCTTGTATCTCCATCATTAAATGATGTAGGCCAAATGACATCAGTACATTGAATGTATGAGCATGTAAGGGGAACACTGAAAATAACATAAAAATTTGAACTTGGAAAAAAGGAAACATACTCACCTCAACTCTACTCTACTCATGGATACTCAACTCAATGCAGTATAAAAATGACAATAACCATTTTGATTTCTCGTATCAGGACACTACTTCTAGTTCAAGTGTCAACGATCGTGAGTAGTAAGATAACCCAACTAGTGAGTTGGGGTCGAGTCCCAAGGGAGCAGTACGTAATTGAGAATCAATAGAAAATCATAAGTGTGTTCAATTATCAACTAAAACAAAAATTAATACGAAATACGAATATAGAGACGGGATTCATGGGATGTGATAGGATTATGGGCTAAAATAAACAACCGGGTAAATTCTTTTGATAGTAAATCGTTGTAAATTGGTAATTAAGCTACACTTTAGTGGGGATAAATTTTCTCTCGAACAATTTACCCCGAATCAAATCGGTTTCTCTCGAACACCAATAAGCGGTAATGAAGCACAACCTTTGCCTTAATCCATTCACTTTCTCGAGCTGAATGTGTGAGAGTGGGTTTAGGTTCACTCTCTCAAGTTGAACCCACGACAACCATTCCACAGACCATCAATTCAGTAGTTTTGGTTTTAAAACTCCCTCTTGAACAAATCAAAAACACAAAGATAAAATTGTATTTTCAACTAAAACCCCATTAAATTCAAACAAAACCACTGAACGAAATCACCTTTAAAAAACGAATCAATAATCAATTAGCAATATCCAGCAGTAAATTCAACCCATATTCACATAATCACACCCCAAGAATTGGAGTTTTAGCTAGACATAGTAAAGAGAGAGAAATTGATACCGAAAAGTGTTTGCATCAAGTGGGTATGATAGATATTGTCTTTATACACGTCTAAGATGAAGAATCTTCAATACCCACTTCCAATTGCTTAGAAATGGAAATCTTCAAATCTTCAAAGCTAAGGAACAATGTCTCCAAAACCCTAAGTTCTAAAAATTGAAAATAATATGATTCCGTACAAAATCTGATACTCAGCTAAAAATTTAAACAAGTATTTATAGTTGTCAAAAATTATGCTGCGAAGGTACACTCGGCGATCGGCCCTTTGTTCTGGTTCATTGCCTTTCTGCATTGTCTTTCAGCAAATTTGAGGTTCTGTAAATTTGGGCGATAAGGCACTGCATCGCGAAACTGTTCAGTGACTCACCGATTGCTCCTTTCTATCGCCGACTTGATTTTATCCTTCATGGCTTGGCACACTGGAACATTAGGCGAGACCAAAGCCATTCGGCAACTCACCTAATGATTTAGGCGATCCTCAGGTCGTTTTCTCTTTGTTCTTTCAATTGCCTTTCTCCTTTTTGCCCAATAGTGTCCATGCTTTGTCTCTAAATCCAAATACCTGAAACTCAAGGATTTTCATCAGTTATTGAGACAAAATATGCATTTGAGGACACTAAATTCATCAAAATAAATCCCTAAAAGAGTCCAAATCATGGACTCATTAAAGATGTAATTTATATAAAGCATTTAAAAAAGTACATAACAACTCAATGTATTTAAAAATATACAATAATAACTCAGTTTTTATGTAAAGATACAAAAATAACTCAATTTGGGAGATTCTCTAACCGACAACCATCACTATGAGCTATGTGATGATACACTGACTTGCCGACGCTGCCAGAATTGTCTTATACCTTTCCGGGGTATAGAACTCCTCAACTAAGTGGATCTACTAAGCTATGATTAAAAAGCAATAAGGAATCATCTAAAAAGTATGACCCTTTCTACCCATGTTGGCTACATGGTTTATGAGGACTTTGAGTTGTATGAACTCGTTCCCATATCGGTGCTCAATACTACTCCCAAAAATATACTCAACTCATATGTCATTTCCTCATCCCAAGCTTTGAGATTATTACTCAAAAGTTTCTCTTAAAAGAGATTATACTCAAAAAAACCTTATGAACTCATTCGGAAATCGATGTTTCCTCTCAATTTTAAATGTAAAAGCATTTACTCTTAGGAGTACTTAGTTCCAATATATTCATTTAAAAAAAATTAAAATCAAATCTCCTCATCCTTAAACTCAAGTACTCAAGTCTTAAAACAAGTTTAAAAGGATTATAAAAGACTTCTCGAAATGACACGAAAGAACTCTCAAAACTTTACTCTTAACTCTACCTTGAATTTGAATTATGAATTCAAGGGTTATGATTCATGTTATGAAGGGTATCTCGATGTTTAGGTGTAGTTAAATAAAAAAGGAGTAAAGGTACACTTAAAAAGAACTTAGACAGAGCAAATGACAGAAAAAGGGTGGGGACAGGCGACCTTGGTGCACTGCTGGCGCAGGGAGCCAGCCCCTAAACTCCAGAGAGCTCTTTTTGGTGCACTGCTGGCGCACCGCCCCAGCCCCTCCTTGGCCCTCCCCAGAAAATTCCGATGAATTTTCTTCTTCAATTTTTGGCCCTAATTCTCCTAGAATCGAATGGTTTCTTTCCAAATCACTTAGATTTGAATACCCAACATAAGTACATGAAAATCTACTAAAAAACAACCCTCAAACTCCTAACATTCATCTCAAGAACTTATCAAGCTCATCAATAACGATTTAACAACGAAACTTTAAAAAACTCTTCATGAACTCAAGTCATTCAACGTCAAGAATTAAATTGCGAATAAAATCACATGATTGGCATGTGGGTGAAAGAACCCAACACTACGAGAACTCACATACCTTAATTTGGTGAAACAAATTCTCGATTCGAAAAAAACTTGATCGTTCTTCCTTTTCTCCTCTTTTCCTCTCCTTGAACTCTTCTCAAAACCCTAAACCTATTTAGGATTGTGTAAACTGACCAAAATCAGTTTTGATCCCTAAAATATTACTAAAATCGTTTTAAGTTGATGGGGTAAGAAAACGACCAAAATACCTGTTATTAATTTGGGTAAATTTCCTTATTTGGGCAGGCTAACTTCAAACATGCATATATCCGTCATCCGAACTCAAAATTTAGAAAACTCAGTGGATTTGGAAAGAGGATCCAAAGAGCTTTCATTTGATATCTTAAGGGATACCTAATTCATCTTGTGCTGAAAGTTATGGCCGTTTGAAGTTGACCCAAAACTCAAAACTTAAGCATAACTTGCCAAATCTCAAATTTGCTCTGTCCAATTTAGTTCTTTCTATTAGTAGCTCTTTCTAAGACCGAGGTGTTACAGAAACCTGCCTGGGAAAGGTTTTGGGAACTTACCACGAGCAACCAAAGGATTGTGGTCCCCTACACGACCTATTTAAGGCTCTGTGGAGCGTTCCATGGTCAAAATTTGGGTTTTTGACAGACATATTTGATTCCTTTCTAGCCTTTATCTAATCCAAGGTTTTATAGTATCTCCCCCTTGGGAACATTCGTCCTCGAATGAGATTCAAAACATCATAAGAAAGGTAGGAACTAGACCTAGAGCCCAACGTGAATGCAATCATATAAATGCACATATTCGAGGAGGAAACTTCAACTCCAAGCTAAAGCATGTTCAAAACATCATTTCATAAGGTATATATGCAACTCATACTCAAATGCACATAAACATGAAGAAATCAATCAAACTAACTCATTTTTCTATAAAATGAAGTTATCATGAACATGCATAAATGTGGAATCATGGGAATATCTAAGACACAAGAAAAAAAAAGAGTGAACCATGAGGAACTAAATACCTCAAACTAGAGTATGAAAAGAATAAAAGAGATGAGCATAATGGGATATCTATCGGCCTCAGCCTCCCAAGTAGGCACCCTCAACTAACTGTTTCCTCCATAGAACCATCATCGAAGAAAATTCTTTATTTCTCAACTTTCGAACTTGTCGATCCAAGGTCTCAACTGGAACTTCCTCATAATAAAGGCGGCTATCCTTTATGCCAAGACTCTCCAACGGGATGCACTGATGCCAAGTCATTAGGCAATTCAAGTTCATAAACAACCTTACCAACATGCGCCAACATAACGGGGACTAAGTTTCCCTTTCTTTCCAAATCCCCTTACTCCCTTCATGGGTGAAATTTCAAGTAGATCTAATCATTACCATTGAACTCAAGATCTATTCTTCTAACATTGGCATAGGACTTTTGTCGACTTTGAGCCATTTTCAACCTTTCTCTAATAAGTCAAACTTTCTACATAGCCAAATGTACCAATTCGGGACATATCAAAGCAAATTCACCCACTTCAAACAGACCTATAGGATATTTACACCTCCTACCATATAGATCCTCAAATGGAGCCATACTAATACTTAAGTGATAGCTATTATTATACGCAAATTCAATCAAAGATAAGTGATCATCCCAATTACCCTTGAAGTCAATTACACACACTCTCATCATATCTTCCAAAGTTTGGATAGTATGCTCCGCTTTCCCATCAGTTTGAGGATGAAAGGTCGTGCTAAGTTTAACACAAGTACCAAGACCCTTTTGGAAGGATTTCCAAAACTAAGAAGTGAATTGGGTACCACGATCGGAGATAATGGACAGGGGTACTCCATGGAACCTAACCATTTCCCTCAAGTACAACTTAGCATAGTCCTCTGTCGAATAACAAACCTTGACGGGAATGAAATGAGCAGATTTTGTCGTATGATCTACTATAACTCATATCGAGTCATATTGCCACCGGGTGCGGGGTAAGCCAACAACAATGTCCATATTCATATTTTTCCACTTCCAAGTAGGAATACTGATTTCTCTGGACAAACTTCCTGGCTTTTGATGCTCAACTTTCACTTGTTTGCAATTTGGACACATAGCCAAAAATTCCACGATATCATTCCACCAATAGACCACCCGTATGTCACGATACATCTTGGTGTCTCCCAGGTGATTGGAATATCGAGAACTATGAGCTTCTGATAAGATCAGTTCTCTCAAATCATCTACATTGGGAACACACAAACGACCTGTCAAGGTATTGCCTAAACACCATATTCATCAAATCCATAAAAGCGGCAAGAGTATTAGTCAAGTCAAAAAACATCATCAAAAACTCATTATGACCATACCGAGTTCGAAAAGTTTTTTTCGGAATATCATCCTCCTTCACCCTCAATTGGTTATAACCCGGCCGGAGGTTAATCTTAGAGAAGTAACTTGCTCCTTGTAGTTGGTAAAACAAATCATCTATCCTTGGGAAAGGATACTTGTTCTTAATGGTAACCTTGTTCAATTGACAATAATCGATACATATACGAAGTGAGCCATTTTTCTTTTGAACAAACAAAAATGGAGCACCCAATGGAAAGATACTCGATCGGATGAAACTCTTATCCAACAAATCTTTAAATTGATCTTTCAATTCCTTAAGTTCTGCCGGAGCCATTCGGTAAGGAGGAATAGAGATAGGTTGCATTTTTGGGAGAAGGTCAATACCATAGTTTTTTCCCTTTTGGGAGGAAATTTGGGTCGATTACTAGGAAACACTTACATAAAGTCATATACAACTGGGATCGATACAAGAGTAGGGGTTTCAGAGTCGATAGGCCTCACCCAAACTAAAAGATATATGCAACCCTTAGGAATCACCTTTCTAGCTTTAAGTAAAGAAACAAACCGACCTTTCGACATAGAATTTCCTCCTTCCCACTCTAGGATAGGCTCATTTGGAAACTGAAACTTGACCACTCGGGAATCACAATCAATAGAAGCATAACAAAAATGCAACCAATCAATACCAAGAATGACATAAAAATCTAGTATATCAAGCTCTACAAGATCAACATGAGTGACTCTACGGGATAAGGACACGTGACTATTTCTATAGACTTTCTTAGCCACAATAGATTCACCGATAGGAGTGGAGATAGAAAATGTGTCTAACAACACATCCGGAAGAATATCAAACCTTATATCCTCCTATGGTGTCACAAAATATAAGTTTGTACCGATATCAAGAAAATCATAAACATCTAGATGAAAGACTTTTAACATATCGGTAACCACATCGGGAGAACCCTCTTGCTCTTGGCGAGTCTGTATTTGTTTTGCTTTGAAGAACTTGAACCCGAACCACTAGGCGGAGCTTTCTACCTACTCTTGCGTTAGGCGTATGTGCTGGACAATCCCTTATCTTACGGCCGCTCTTACCACAACCATAGCAACCATCCATACCAGCTAAGCGTTTACCCTCATGCTTCCTTTCACACTTAGCACAAGTAGACAATGAAAATCCACTACCATTTCCTCCTTGAGGTTTAGGGTTAGACACCCTATCTTTGTTGAATCTAGAAGGAGAATTTGAGGAGCCTTGTTTGAAAAACCTTTTACGGAACTTAAAATGACAACGTCCATTGGACCTTGAATGTAAAAAGTCACCATTACCGGTCCTTGCCTTCTTTATCTCTCTAGATCTTCCCTTAAGTTTATCTTCTTCTATTTGTTGAGCATGTACCATTAGATGAGAAATGTCCATATCATTGATAAGCATAGCGAAACGACAATCTTTGACTACCATCTCGGATACTTTCGATACAAACTTACTCATCCTTGCCCTAGGGTCGGTAACCATAAAAGGAGCATACTTAGAAAATTGTGTGAACTTCAAAGCATATTCCTTCACACTCATGTTTCCTTGACGAAAGTTGATGAGTTCAATTACTTTTGCCTCACTCATCTCAAGGGGAAAGAACCTATCAAGGAAAGCAACCTTACACTTTTCCCAATCGAGAGAACCCACATCATCTTCCCTCTCTTTCTTCCATTGGTTGAACTAAATTTGAGAAACCACCTTAAGTTAGTAAGCGGCCAATTCTGCCTTTTCCACCGATGTCACTCCCATGATCATCAACACCTTATACACTTCATCAATTAACTCTTGAGGATCTTCCTCAACCTTGGAACAATGAAACTTTAGGGGATTCATTCTAGTGAAGTCCCTTACTCTAGATGCCGTCACACCCACACTTGGGTTCACAGGGACCACAACTTCCCTATTGGGTTGAGCCGTCATAGCATTAGCCAATACTTAAAAAGCATCCCTAAACTCCGCATTAGTCATTTGCTCGGCAAAAGGATCGACCGGAACTTGAGGAGCTTGAGAAGAAGCTTCTTGTTGCACATTCTCATTAGCATTCCTCTTAACATATGCTTTTCGAGAGGCCATATCCTTAAAATACTGGATAGGGATTAGGATAAAGGACATATAGAGTTGCACTCTATCGCACAACTTAGAGTAATGAAAGAAGTGAAGTTTCCTAATCATCTTATAGCTTCTTATTTATAAATGTGGCGCGCTTTACATTCATGAACAAGACTCTACTCGACGTGTCTTATGAGACATCCTAGGACCTTTCTAAACTTTGTGCTCTAAATACCAAGTTTGTCATAATCCAAAGTAGACCCTAGACGTGACGTGGCTCATAGGACCCCCAAAGGCCCTACACAAGACACTTAGCATACATCATACACGATAATAGATTTTAAGAGTTTAAAACACAATTTATATCATAAAGAATTTGTCAAAAATGACGTGGAAGTCTACATAGTCTAAAAATCCATCCATTACATCAAGAGTGATCGGGACGTAACCTATAATCAAATACAACATCTGAAAAGTAAAGATAATAAGCAATAAAAGGTTCGGACCTCGCAACATGAGGACTCACTACTTCTCGAAACTACTAGAGGTGATCATTTGCCATGAGGATGCAGAATCGAAGCATCAGACCCTACATTTCTGAAACAATATAGGAAAGAGTATGACTTAGTACAAAAATGTACCAAGTATGATAGTAATGCATAGAGTTATAAAATCATGCTAAAAAAGACCTTTCATGACATCCAAAGACCAAGTTAAAACCATAAGATAAGAGGTTAGAAAACATAATCGTAATCTTGGTCAATGCAAGTAAAAATCATATTTAAACACTTGTGAGATACTTCTTGAAGTAACCTTAGTTCTTCATTATTGTGGGAAGTATCCTTAACCTACATAGAGACTATGTGAGCTATAACATGGAATCTGGTATCTGCTTCACTCCGAAAAGGAGTGTCCTTACTTTCTAAGGTAAGAACCTTTACTTCTAGCTTACGTGAATCCACTAGCAAATGTCTATCTAACACAATCATCGTCTATATAAGAAAATCATCCTATGGTGGTACATAGGTATGGAATAAGGAGATTACTACTATAAATTCAACCTCTAGCTACAGGAGAGCTTTCATCTTAATATCTCTTGGTGCTAAGCATAATTCATACAGAATAGTCATAAATCTTAACTTGTCTTATCATTCATGGTAGGCACATTAAGTAGTCAATCTAAGCTAGGTTTCATTAGAATAGCTCCTAAAACTTGATTCAAATTTTAGTTGAGAAAACCTTTCAACTCTAAGAACCCTTATGTGAGAAAACCCTTTCACATTCATTTATTGAGTAGTATGTGAGAAATCCTTTCACAACAACAACAACAACAACATTTATGCTTTACTCTCAAAGCAACTTAAATCATTTTCATCAACTTCATAAAGAACATGCATATCTTCATAAACTCATCTTTCATTGTTCAAAACCCATATTATATCATCATAGCTTAGAAAATATGAATTATGAATGGGTTCATGGGGATTCATCTTAAAAACATGGAATTATCTCAATTCATGCATAATAGTTCATAAAACAATCAGTTGAATCAATATTGAAAGGAACCCATGATATGGAAGAAAACCCTAACTTCAATTGGAGACTTCTAACTTGTAAATTGGAGAATTTAGGAACCCTATGGAGGAAAGAGCTCCGTAGGTGAACATTTTCATACCTTGGAGTTCAAAGCCCTCAAGAAAATTGGTGAATTTGGAGACTTGATCTTGAAACCCTAACTTGACTTCTTTTCTTCCTTAGAGAGAGCAATATTTAAGAGGATGCCTTGATCTTCTTTTGGAAATTTGAGAGAATGAATTGAATTGAATGATTTAGGGGGTAAAAATCATTATATAGGGCTTTGTGTAGAAGGTAAAACGATGTACTATTGAGTGAAAACAATTGGACATAACCTTTTACTCCAAGTTTGGAATTAGGCAAACTCAGTGACATTGGAAAGAGGACTCGGAGATCTTTAGTTTGATAGGTTATGGGCCACGTAATTTAATTTGTGCTAAAAGATATGATCATTTGAAGTTGACCCTCAACTCTAAGTCTGATAAATCCCCTTCACGGATGACTTCACGGTCTGTGTGAAGCTTCATAGATCGTTTAGACATATGTGGTTCTTAACCAGTGACTAGGGGAGAGACACCTTCTGAGTAGGCCACACGGCAACCCATTGGAAAGTCAGTCAACTTCATCATGGGACATCTAGGCATTCGTGTAAGGGACACCTACCTGGAGCAGGTTCTGGGAACTTACCATCACGAGCAACCAAATGGATTGTCGTACCCTACATGGCCCGTCTAGGGCTTCATGGAGGGTTCCATTGTACATTTTTAGGTTATTGACAAGCCTGTTTGACTCCTTGCTAGCCTTTCTCTAATCCGAGGAGTTATAATTATAGTATTTAGTTATTAGCAAGCCAGATCAAGGTTTCTCTTGGAACCAACAATGGTTATGACTACTGGTCGTGTCTAGGGTGTAAACTCAATTCATGAGATATGCATACCAAATAAATAGACCGTACAACTAGCATATATCATGTAAGCATTTTTCTATGCATGCATCTTTTAGGAAAAAATTGCATATTATTGTCATCATAAAAACCATCAAATAAATTATAAGAATGATTCTTAGTGTCCTAGATAATCTTAATTAGGCCAAATAAATACACAATTCCTCTAACTTACCCCTAATTTTCATTTAGGCATATCATCTCAACTTTGTTCTACTTCAACCCACTGACCCCTACTATATTATTACATAATATTTGAGTATGACTGTAATAGAGAGGTAATTTTACAAAGAGTGTACTACTATAATGAATAATATTGTTGTTATAGGTAGAATGTTGTTATAGAGAATAAAATAAAACATGAAAAATTGATTATGGAAAAAATCAAGGTATTATAACAAATA
Source organism: Solanum chiquidenum (assembly GCA_029582725.1). NCBI lineage: Eukaryota > Viridiplantae > Streptophyta > Magnoliopsida > Solanales > Solanaceae > Solanum > Solanum chiquidenum. The sequence continues at coordinate 7,217 of JAJOOS010003527.1, read as the reverse complement.
ATTGTATTAATGTATTTTTACCTATGAATTACGTACATTAATACATCGCAAATCTTTTTTGGTAATAAATGATACATCTCAATTTTTGTTTACATTTTCAACTTTAAGACCGCAAATTCACTAAAGTAACATAAACGAAACCTAAATCTCGGTTGACATTTTTCCCACCATCATCGAACTCGCTCTCCGGCATCAAAACTCAACTTTTGTCCATCTCTCTCTCCCTCCGGTTAATTAATTCTAATTGTAAGTTTCTTTAGTTTTTCTCATGAAATACATGCCCTAAACCCTTTCCCTTGTTAATTTTAACAATAGACATCAGTTGTAAATTAACTAAAATTGCTTTATTTATTTGCGATTGACGGTTTCAAATTTTGATTGATCTTTAATTTAGCAATCTATTCCTATTGCATAATTCACCTTTTTGGTATTAGTATGCGAAAATTTGGGGATGAAAAGAGGGGAATTTTTTTTATCCTTTATGTTGTGATTTTCTAAATCTTGGATAAAAGTTTTAGTATTAAAATTTTAAGATATTTACGAAATCCTTCCTACTGGTTTTAGAAGAGAAGAAATTGCAGGAAAAGAATAAAAACAAGAAAGAAAGTTTATGAATTAACATTGAAAGATTGATATATTTTCACTACTGCCTAAGAATATAATTTATAATAAAACTACAACTTCTAAACTTAAAATTAAGTAAAAAGATATTATGAAAGTACCAAACTCCTAAAGTCTATAAAATACTATTTATTTAAAATTTCAATAGAATTAAAAAAGGCTAACTAGTTGAGTAGGTCTATTTGAATAAAAATATTGCAGTAAAAAATTTACGATTTTGAAGAAAATTTTCAACACTACTTTAGGAATTGCAAAATTTTGGTCTTCTATCTTGGAATCTCAACACTTGATATCTGAAACTGAGCTTGTGAATAAATCTACATATTCATCTTTGGGCTTGTAGTAAACTAAATTCACTTCTCATTTTGAATTCAACCATTGATTACTAAATCTTTTTAGCATGTCTTCGTGCTTCATTTGCATCTTAAATTCAAACTTGCCCATTTTATTTTCTTGAAACATAGGTAACTCTTCCCTTTTCATTTAATTCCTTTAGGAATATGAAAAGCTCCTTTAAACCTGACAGGTGTGTGGTTCTTTCGTCTACTGCACCACTTTTCTGTGGTGTATAAGGTGCTGTGAGTTCTCTGTGTATTTCATTTTCCTGACAAAAGGAACTAAATTCTTTTGACAGAAACTCACCACATATATCTATTCGAAGAGTTTTGAGTATACATCCACTTTGCCACTCAACAAAAGATTTAAATTTCTTGAAATTGTCAAAAGTTTCAGATTTAAATTTTCAAGAGATATATCCCAACTCATACGACTGTACTCATCAATAAAAAGCAGAAAGTATCGACTTCCCCCTAAGAACTGAACACTCATATGACCACACAAATTAGCATGTACTAACTCAAGCCAAACAGAATCTCTCCAAGACTTGCCTACATGAAAACACTTTTTACTTTGTTTTCCATAAACACAACTTTCACAAAAATCAAGATTCTCAACTTTTGGCAACCCAAAAAACATTTTATTTTGGCTCAGTAACTTCAATCCATTAATATTTAAATACCCATAACGCAAATGCCATAGTCTAGTTTCATTATCTCCACTAGCTACCATAGTACACCTCTCAACCATTGAAACTTCTAAAGGAAATATTTTATTGTTAGCCATTGGAACTTTAGCAATGATTTTACAAGATTTCTTATTTTTAATAATGCAAACAGCATCATCAAAAGAAATTGAGTATACGCTAGTCATTAGTTGTCCAATGCTAAGTAAATTATGAGATTGATTAGGAACAAACATCACATCTTCTAAAATCTTAGCATTACCTTGGTTGGTCATAATTCTAACAGTACCATCAACCTGAATCTTCTTGTTGTCTCCTAGCCTTACGTATGATTTTTTGGACTTATCAAGCTCCTTGAACAATGATCTTATTTTAGACATATGATTTGAACAACCACTATCCAAAAACCAGAAATTGTTAGGAGTTTCTTTTTCACAGTAAAAGGCCATTAACAACTTACTATCATCATCATTTTCCTCTACAAAGCTTGCTTGGTTATTCTCATCCTTCTACTTTTGCCAACAATAAGCTTCTTTATGACCTGGTTTTCTACAGTAGTTGCAAAGAAACATCCTAGTCTTCTTCTCTTCATTTGAACCTCCTCTATCTCAGTTTCTTCCTTGGCCTATTCCACAGTCTCTTCCTCGAAAACCACCTCTGCATCTTCCACGATTTGCAAAGTTTTCTAGCTTATCTTTTTGATGAGTGGACTCCCTGTTGCTCCCCAATATACACGCAAGTGTATGTGGTTGTCCAAGTAATATAGTTTCTTTAAGAAATGAGTTATCGTTCCCAAGGGACTTATGATCAACTTATATTCACTTAATTCTACAACTAAAAGTAAAAAGTAACATTTTCAAGAGTTGATGATATATTGTTTATCTACTAATAATTATGCACTAATTGAAAGTAACTAATTGTGAACGACTTTGATATAATGTTTCAAGCAGGTTAAAAGCAATTACAGGGCTGCAGCATATAATGAATATCATGTATCATATTATTGGCTTAGAACTAATTTCAGTTGTCAAGTTATTGGTTTATAGGGTTGATGATATGATCTGGGTTATACGCCTCTCGTCGCCTACCCCAGTTAGCTATCTAACTACATCATTGAGCGGGGATAAATTGACTAACTGGCGAGCATGTATATTTCATCCTATTTCGTAACCAAGAAAGGTGTTCATCTGGCGTCACTCCTGAACACTAATCACCTCAATTTAATAGGTGGACTGAGCTCTCAATATTTTCTGGTCTATCTAACCTCTCATCTCCCGATTTTAAGATTAGACAATAGATTTATCTTATGATGCGCAAGCATAAAATACTAAAACAAGAATATAGAAGTAACTTGTATTGACAACTGAAAATTAATTCAACAACCTCAAATAATAAACAGTCAATTCGTAGCTACAGCCACAGAATTAGGGCATTTAGCTACTCATGCTATTAGAAAACAAGAAAATCCAATAATTCATGCAATTTCTCTTAAAAATAGAAGAATTAAAGGATTAAAACCTATTACAAACTTGAATTCTTGCTCTTGCACACTAATTCAAAAGTCGACCCCCACACAATGGAACCCAAGGGGTCTATTTATAAGTTTAGGAAAATTGGAGACAAAATCTACTTCAACTAGGAATCCTTTTTACCACAACTTAGTCTTGAAAAAATGGGATTTCCTTGGCGTGTCGCGCCTCCTATCCCCCCACGAACATGCTCCAGTTGTATCAGTGTTGGAACGCTGCCCCTCTCAGGGCGCCAGAGAGAGGCCCCAGAATGTTGGACCTTGGTGCGTCGCGCCTCTCAGCGCGCCTGAGAGGCCTCTCTGAATGTTGTCCCTTGGCACCTTGTGCCTAGTAGTGCGCCTGGCCCTGGGGACTTCATCCTTAGCCGCTTTTCATGTTCTTTTGCATCTCTTTTCTTCAAGTTGACTCCAATTCCCTTGAGAGTTCCTGAAACAACTAATCATGTGCGTAAGTGCACAATCATCACAAGTTACACCAAAAATTAAGCTAATGACTAGAGATCATTCTTCAATCTAATCGATTCATGGGTAAATATTGACAACTTAGGCATATGAATATGCCAAAGATCACCACCCCACACTTAGAATTTTGTTTGTCCTCAAACAATCTCTAGACTATCAACTTTTGTTCACAACCCTTGGACTTATCAACCCACCTTAAAATCAACCAAACATTCTTAATCATGATCTTGTAGTTCACAATAGATGCAACAATTCAAAACATTTACACCAAGTATAACACATGCTCAAAGAATGACCCTTTTATTATTTTTCCGGGTTAATGCAAACTCATACAAACACACCAATTAGATAATCCTTCACATGTCATGAATGTCGTCACTTGTATATGTTTAGTAAAGTCTTTCACTCAAACAATTTAAACTCAACAAGGCCTATTTTTTTAAACAATCAACTCACTCTCACAAAAGAAATTCTTACTTTCCTCAACATACCATAAGCTTTCCCATAGTGTGTTCTTGCTTTCGCATTATACTTCTCAAGGAATCAAGAGGACTTCCATTTGGTTGTAATGTCAACTTAAGTTAAGGGATGAAATATTTGGGAATCATTTTAGTGACTACACCTCCCTAATGCACATGTTATTATTTTGCCAACAATCTCCTTCATAGCTTTTCCTTCCTCCTAGTATACACTTCATGACTATATACCCCCTTTGTTGCTCCCTATTTGCCCTTTATTTCTTTTTCATCATATATATTTTTTTTCATGCCTTTGCACCAGCCATCCAAACTCTAGATTTGAACATCCGTGTAAGGTACACTTTATCCTTGATAGGATCAGGGCCAATGTTTCGAACATAGTTCTAAATTAGCCACCCTCAATTTTAATCGAGGTGCACATTGTCACTAAGGACCAGGGCCAAAACAGAATTTTCTTTTCCACACAATGTAGCAATTCACCCTTACAATATCAACCAATAATTTTTTACCCGTCTTTTTAACATAGTGCATTAAGGATTTTCATAGGTTCAAAAGGCTTGGTATCAAACAAACGGATTTCGGCTTATCATGCGGTTTATCAATAAACAAGGCTCACGTCTCAATGGGGCTTCACTAGGGATAATTTCAATGGTAGGCATACAAGTAGAGTCAAGAATTGGTTAATTCAAAGAAACGCCTCAATCACATTCCCTAAGTCATATAAGCTACTAATTCAACACACACAAGGCAAGTTCTAGATATCAACTTAAGCAAGAACCAATCAATTTTCACCACACATGGCATCATGACACATATAAGGATATATCAACTAATCATGCTCATACAATTTGCATTACGGTAATACTACACAATTAAGCCAATTTTCATATTATTTTGAGTCAAAACTTAAGAACACATGATAGTTACAAGGTCAACAATCTATTGTATTTTTTCAAATATGACTAACCATGACATCTGGCAAATTTATTCGGACATAGCTTCAAAAGAACAAGGTTGGTTTCTCAATCCTACTTTTCTATGTGACTAATTTTCCCTTAAGACGGTTGTAATCTATGCATCATTGGGAACTATCACTCCTAAGACGACTTTAAGACTCAATAAAGCAATAAACTAATCATATTCAGTTCAGAGCGACAATACTCAGTAAAAGTACCGAAAACAAACCCTGAGAAACCCAAAATAAATCTTTTTAAAATTTAACTAAAAACTAACACTAGACTCAATAAACTAGACTCGATAAAGTAGTAAAAGTACCAAAACCAAAAGCTGAGAAACCCAAAATAAAAAATTTAAAAATTTTACAAAAAATTAACACTAGACTCGATAAACTATACTAGATAAAGTAGTAAACAACTATCTACATCAGAAACATATTACCCCACCCCACACTTTAAAAATAAGCACTATCCTCAGTGCACAGTTTAAAGCAAAGTATAGAGTTAGGAATACTCCTTCGGGACTCTAGGCCTCGTCGTCACCACCATCGAACACCATCAAGGCATTTGCCTGCTCTTCATCAGCATAATATTGTTCATCATCCATAGCCTCATCAGTAGCAGCCTCATCATCATCAAGAGGCCCTAAGAATGCGGGACCAGTCCTGCATAAAGCCACTGCACTCTCGGTCAAAGGGTAGTGATCCGCCAGGTTTTCCATCTCCTCATCTGTAACCGAGCGTCCTTTGATCCGCAGATACAGCTCTGCCATACCGAATATTCTTGCCATGACACTGTCATCACGGGCTTGCCTCTAATGGGCTGACAAGACAGGTCAATGGGACGTTTCTAGTGCCTTTGTTCGAGTCACATCAACTAACTTACCTGTCAGATCCGGGTGAAAAGCAATAGTCAGGTCCACAGCCTCTTCCTCAATACCCCGGGCCCTTAGAAACCGGGTGATCAAACCCCCATAGAAAAACCTCCACCTCATATTATTCCTAAATTTAATCATGTTTTGTCTAAGAATTGCCCCTACATTGATGGGCATCCCCTTCATCAGCATATAAATCAATACCACCCTATCCCTGGTTACCTCTGTCAGATGTTTCGCGGGTAGTAGCACACTACATACTATTTTCAATCACACCCTAGCAACTTGATTGAAATTACTAAAATGTAGGGTATTATGCCTCCCATTATCCTTGCTACGCTCCCACCTAGCCGTCGACTCTACCCCACATAAAGTATGTCGGATATCCCAATAAGGAGGTTTATCCTTCAATGTACTAAAGTCATCAGAATAACAATTTGGGGTCCCCAAAAATTCATTTAGTATCGTAGCATTGAACTTCATATCCTTACCTCGAATACGACTAGTTTTATACTTAGTTTCAGTGAGCCAATTTGCATAAAACTCACGAACTGAAGACAAATTGCAATATCCTGAATGATCAAAAATAAATCTCAGACCCAACTCAAGCACAGTCCGATAAATAACAGGAAATTGAGACTGCAACCTTACCTCATGGACGTTCTCATCGCCCATATACTTTGGTTCGCGCTGATACTCAAACCATTCCAAACCATACCGCTCCACAACCTTTTTCTCAAATTTATGGACTAGTTCTCGATTTTCGGACCCTGATGCTTAACCCATCCTACTCCGCTTAGAATCCGCCACACTCTTCGCTTTTGGAGCCATTGTAACCTATTAAGAATAGAAAATGGAGAAAAGAAAAAAACTTAGAAAAATCGAGGGGGTCGTACGCCAGTGGTTGAAAGAGAAGATGGAGAAGGAGTTGTGAGGAAGAAATTAATTGAGAGAGATGGCTATTTATGGGGGATTATGGAAGAGTGGGAGTTGTTTTGGGGAAGTGAGGAGATTTGAGTGGGTATTAATGGAGGAAGTTGGGGAGTAAAGGAAGAAGAAGAAGAAGAAAAGTTAGAGAGTATACGGGTGGGGTGTGGGCGGTTTAATTTGGTGAGAGTGGGAGTTGAAAGGGAGTTTTACGGATTTAAGGGGAGTGGGTCAGGTTGGATCCGGGTAAAAACTTAGATTTAAAAAAAAATCTAGGTGGTGGCGCGATGGAGGGGCGACGCGTCGCTCAGCACGCCCCAGCTTTTGCCCTGAATAACAGGGACTGGCG
>JAJOOS010003526.1:0-26653 GCA_029582725.1 Solanum chiquidenum | reverse complement strand
AGTTATTTAGGACGGAATAAATAGTACGGTCGGTGGAATTCTTTTCCTAAGAAAACTTATAGATGTGCTAGTTTCAACTTCCAAATTATAAAATAATTTTGATAATTTTTCGGGTGAAAAACCTTCTTCCTTCGCGAAATTTTGATTCTTTTTCAAACTAAATACATGTTTAAATATATTTTTGACTTCCTATTACACCTTTTAAACTGAATTTCAAATAATGTCTTTTTCTAAATATCACATGGTTTATGTTCATATGCCTATTGAGCCATTCCTCTCTTAATATTTTCAATTTGCACACAAATAATATTCCTATCTTGTATCGTTTGCAACGTTTTTTGTTGTTTGTATTTTTAACTTGCTTTTCTAATTTAAGAGGGCTCCAACAGGGGCAGAGCTATAGCCACGTCCCCAGGGTGTCCAACTGGACACTCTACATCAGAAAATTATATATATATATATATATATATATATATATGCTAGTTTTTCGACACGTACGTTACACGTGATTATCAATTCAGAAAATTTAAGCAAAGATTTGAATAATAAGCTTTACACAAAATAATATTGCAGATTATTTTGTGAATGTTCAATGTGGATCCTCATATATATATTATATCTTATTCACACGAACCTATGACGATGATCAACGAAAAAAAGTATTAGTTAAATGCAATAATGTATATATTTATTTCAATTTGATGAGGTTCAATTATGTAATTAGTCGTATCTCACTAATATTACCTTACAGACGATATTTGTTGTGTATTTTTCTTGTCATCTAACCAAATGTGTTTTGCACATGTATTCCACTAAATCTGTTTAGATGTCATATGAACATGTGGACAACTACATTTTATTTTTTAGAACTATTTTGTATATTAATTTTTATTTTATAAGTTATAACATAATAGATGATGTTCTTTTTATTGGTTGTCAAAACGGCAATGTTTACATAGTAATAACTATTTTGAAGCAAACTTCCTGACAATCTAAATCACATAAGTAACATTGATAAATAAAATCATTTTTTTCATCTTGAACATCAAAAAAACAAATAATAGCAATTCTCTAACTCTTGAGAAGTTTCATAATTTTGGAAAAAGATATTCAGAAACATATATCTACATCACTGGAGAAATTGTTAACAAAAACAAATGAATTTAGACTACAATAGAAATTAAACTAATACAAACATCAACTGGCATTATTACAAGTCATATGAACTTTTCTTCATCGAAAATATTGAAATATTAAAAAATAGTAAATCAGTAAAACAAAAGGGCAATGTTTATATAGTAATAATTATTTTGAAGCAAATTTCCTAACAATCTAAATCACATAAGTAGCATTGATAAATAATGTCATTCTTCAACTGGCGTTATTACAAGTGATATAAACTTTTATTCGTTGAAAATACTTAAATATTAAGAAATAATAATTCAGTAAAACAAAAGGGAAATATTTATACAATAATAATTATTTTGAAGTAAACTTCCTGAAAATCTAAATCCCATAAGTAGCATTGATAAATAAAAATATTCTTTTGTTTTGAGCATCAAAAATACAAATCGTGACAATTGTCTAACTCTTGAGAAGTTTAATAATTTTTGAAAAGGATATTCAGAAGCATAAATCTTCATCACAAGAGAAATTGTTAACAAAAACAAAAGAATTTAGACTACATCAAATACTTAAATATTTAGAAAAAGTAGGCAATGTTTATACAATAATAATTATTTTGAAGCAAACTTCCTGAGAATCTAAATCTCATAAGTAGCATTGATAAATAAAGATATTCTTTTATTTTGAGCATTAAAAAAACAAATCGTGACAATTGTCTAACTCTTGAGAAGTTTAATAATTTTTGAAAAAGATATTCAGAAGCATAAATCTACATCACAATAGAAATTGTTAACAAAAACAAAAGAATTTAGACTACATCATGTCAACTTCATATATTGAAACATTACATACTAATGTATATATTAAGCAAAAAAAATAGCTATTATATCATAAGAATTATTTTCATCAAGTACTTGATGTTAAGGAATATACCCTCTTAGGTTATAACAATTTACTTCTTATGAATAGTCGTACCTCATATTCTGCTAAACTTCGAACTCACTCAACGACAATAGATTATATGAATTTTTTTTAAATGCCAGAAGAAGAAGAGTAGAGGATTAAAAAAAAATGTGGTTGAAGAATGAGAGGAAACCCCTCTATTTATAGTCAACAAAGGGTAGTATGAACATGTATTTTTTGTGTTTTATCTGAAAAATCATGACCTTTCCGAGAAGTCACAAACCTTTGGAAAGGTCACAACTCTTTAGAAAAGTCACAAACCTTTGGAAACGTCACAACTCATCGAAAAATCACAACTTATCAGAAAAGTCACAACTCATCGAAAAAGTCTAAACCTAAGTTAGGAATATTATAGTAATTTAACATTAAAGTTAGGAGTTCATGCTTTTAAGGTAATATAGATAGATATATGTTAAATTCTACATTTAAAGGATATATATTTAAAGTTGGATATCCTTGACGAAAGTTATGCATTTGACACAGTGATAATGGATATCCATTTGAATAAAAGAGTTCTGGGGTTTAAACCCCAAATACCACAATATTTTTTATTTTATTTTGACAACCACACACCATTATTTTTAAAGACAACCACTAAATTTCAATATAAAGAAATATATCTCGAGTCTAATTATTAATGAACTCAATACAAAAGAAACTTAAAAGATAAGAATGATTTAAGTTATATTAAAGAAATTACTCATCTCTAAATTAGATATGGAACTCTTCATCATCATCTAAAACTAAATTATTACATATATATTTAGAACCTAAGGAGAGACTCCAGCAAAGCCAAAGTATCATTCTCTCCAATTAAAAAAGAATGATCTACTTTTATTTTAATTTGCTTAAAAAAGAATAATCATTTTTTTTGGAACACTATAATTTCAACTTTCCGTCTAACATGTTTAATTAAGACAACAAAATTAAATGACATTTTGATACATTTGACATAATTTTAATTTAGGACCACAAAATTGAAAAATGTTCTTTATTTTCTTAAATTTTGTGTCAAGTCAAATAGGTAATTTTTTATATTTTTTTTAAAACAAAGTATAACATAGAAATAATAAGATATACTAATTGAATATGATTTTGACAAAAAAAAAAAACTGATCACCATAGTTGTGCTTATATATATATCTTCCACATCTTCCAGTGAGCTATTATCTAAAACCATGGCTTGCATAAACATAGTGTCTATTGCTTCAGCCATGCAGACACAGAAACTTCATCATACTATTAAAAAACAAAGTCATCCAGACAGGATCTCTACCTATAAACCAAACATTTGGAAATATGATCATCTACTTTCTCTTACAAGTCAATATTCTGTGAGTATTCATAATCTTAAGTAATTTATTGCCTACTTTTATTTCATAGGATGTGTTTGTCGGTGAAGAGAATAGTTTTTGAAAAATATTTTCCAATTTTTCATGTTTATCTGGTTAAAATTATTTTGAAAATGTTGTTTCTTTTTCTAAAATGAGGAGAATGACCTTTCTGGTTAAAATAGATCGAGAAAAGAAGTTTCTCTAGTATCCACGCTCTTCAACATGGTACTCTCTCCAAAACACCCCTTCGATCCTCCCCCGTCCTTGCTCTCATAGTATTTGTCTAGATTATACATAAATACTTTTGAGATAATATTTTAATTTTCTTTCTATGCATCAAACACAAGAAAATAATAAAAAACCACTAATTTTTCACGAAAACCTTTTCCATGGAAAAATCTCCTTCCTAGCAAAAATTTGAAGTGACTTGAATATGATTTGGGGTTGTGTTTCATTGTAGTTGGAGGTGGATGAAGAAATTAAATGGAGGGGAGAGGGTCGGGTTAAAAGAGGGATTTGGTAATTATTTAAGTAAAATTGGGTATTTTGAGTGGATCTACGGAAATCCATCCAATTGGGGGTAGTTTTACTCCTCTGTCGCTAATTACTTGTCAACTTTTAAATTAGCACACCTATTAAGAAAATAGTAATTGACATAGTGAGTTTATTATTTTACTCCTACTAATTATGAAGTGGATGAATTAAAAGTTGAGCAACTTTCACATATAGCAAAACACAAAATTCATATTTGTATGCTATAGCAAAGTTTGCATAATTGCGCTCCATAGCAAACATACATATGTATAATTTGCTATACATATACAAAAAAAAAACAGTTGTATAATTCGCTATACATTTACAAAAAAAAACAGTTGTATAATTCGCTATACATTTACAAAAAAAAAACAGTTGTATAATTCGCTATACATTTACAAAGAAAGCAGTTGTATAATTCGCTATACATATACAAAAGAAAGCAGCTGTATACAAAATATCAATTGTATAATCTGTGTATGTATAAAACGAGAAAGATAGAAAGGCAAAAGAAAACTGGGCAGAGAAATATTTGTATTGTATAATTATAAGTGTATAGGACAAAGATATATGTGTTTGCATGTGTATATATAGTTTTCTCTCGCTTTATACAAACATAAGCACAATTTATACATTTCGTTTCTGTTTGTATAAGCGAGAGAGGCGAGGGTGGCGAGCGAGATTTGGGAGAGTGGCGAGCGAGATATGGGAGAGGGGAGAGAGGGAACAAAAATATATGTATATATACAGTTTCCTCTCGCTTTATACAAACACAAACACATTTTATACATTTGTGTTTGTATAAAAGCGAGAGAGGCGAGCGAGACTGCCACCAAACGAGAGTGGCGAGCGAGATTCCACCAGGGAGAGTGGCGAAAATAACAATAGTTTGCTATAGGGTACAATTAAATCAAAGTATATTTATAGCATTTAATTTGAATTAATAGTTTGCTATTATATACAATTTTCCTTTAAAAGTTTAAGATTTTTAAGAAGTTCTACATTTTCATAGTAATTAATTGAGGGTGTAATAAGTTAAATTTTTTTGTCCTTTCTTGATTTGTTAAAATGGACAAGTAATTAGGAACAACTAAAAAAGGAAAAGTGGACAAGTGATTAGGGACAGAGAGTGAGTATTAAGTTTCACAAACGCATGGTTAAATTTGATCCAATAGTATCACAAAAAGACAAATTTAACCAATAAACGAAAGTAGAGAAATATTTTTGACCCTATACTCCGTAATTATAATTTGTTCGTGCAGGAAGGAAAGTATAAAATTGAAGCAGAAAAGCTAAAAGAGGAAGTTGGTTGCATGTTTTCAAACACTACTAGTCCAGTGGCTCAGCTAGAGATTATAGACGGAATTGACAAACTTGGCCTAAGTGCTTACTTCGAGGTTGATACAAATGAAGCTTCGGAAAATACAATTTTGTACATGAAAACTAGTTCCAACTCAAAGGATCTCTATGCTACTGCATTGTGCTTTAGGCTTCTTAGGGAACATGGCTACCATGCCTCACAAGGTATCATGTAAACCATCGACTCGTGACCATTTGAGAAAATAACTCTTGCTAATAAATTGAACGAAAAAATGACATTTTCCTCTTTCCTCTTTCCACTTTTTATTTTGTTGTTTGTACTGCAGATATGTTAAGGAATTTGTTCGATGGGAAAGGGAAATTACCTCCAGATGTAAAAACATTATTGGAGCTTTTGGAAGGGTCACATCTGAGCATTGATGGTGAAAACCTACTAAACCACATAAAATTGTTGTCTACCAAAAACCTCAAAAATTTATCATTAGATGTTGACAGATTTACTAGTAATCCCTTGGCATGGAGAGTGAGATGGTACGATGTTAGAACACACATTATTAATACTGCTCAAAATTCCAACAACGCAAATCCAATGTTGCTCAAATTAGTTAAACTTAACTTCAATATTATTCAAGCCACACACCAAAAAGATCTCAAAGATGTAATAAGGTAGGTATATATGTTAAATAATTTTCTTTTCTTGACGGTTCGATCGATCACCTCAATTATTTTATTGAATATTTTTTGTTTTTGTGAATTAAACAGATGGTGGAGGAATCTTTGCATAGTTGAAAGTTTAGGGTTTACAAGGGACAGAATAGTAGAAAGCTTCTTTTTCGCTGTAGGAATTGCGTCAGAGCCTGAACATGGAAGCATGAGAAAATGGCTAACCAAAGTGATTTAATTGATATTTATAGTAGATGATGTTTATGCTTCTTTACCCGATGTGCAACAATTCACCCGTGCCATAGAGAAGTACGTCCCATCACAAGTTATTAAATTTATTCATATAAATACAATAATCATGATAACGTAACGACCTTTTAATTAGGTGGGATCCAAAAGAAGTGCAAAGGCTACCTGCAGACTGCAGAGTGTATACAGATATGTTTCAAAGCATTGCATGATACAATGGAAGACATATCTGTTGAAATTCAACGACAAAAAGGTGGCCCTTCACCATTACCTCATCTCAAACAAGTGGTTAGTATTAAACTACTCTATTTATACTAATCATTTTTGTTTAAGTGACGTATGAAATTTGTAGTGTACAAATAAAAGTGAATGTAATTTCTTTAATTTGTTACTAAATTGGACCTTTCTTTAAACTTTAAATTTGACTACACATAGTCTTATTATATATAAGAGAAGTGCTATGACTACACATTAAGAAGTGCTTTACTAATGGCAACAACAAATTGCAAATATTAACGTTGTTTTATGAGATTAGTGATATTAATTATTTAAATAAACCCATCATCCAATTAACGTAGCCTAACCTAAAAACAAACCTGGTTCCAAATATATAGGTGTATCAAACTAAGGATCCAAGTTATCGGCTGTCTAGGTTATGACATGAAAAGAACATAAGATCAATTCCCAAAATAACCAATTTTCACCTCAAGAATTGGAAAGTTGAAATTTTCCTGTACTCACTTTTTTTGTTTCTTTTGTCTAATAACCTGTGCCTATTCTACATGATCTTTTTTTTTCATGAATATATATATATATCTGACCTAATAATAATTGTTGCAATAATTCAGTGGGTCAACTTCTGTAAAGCGTTACTAGTGGAAGCAACATGGTACCACAATGGTCATATACCAACACTTGAAGATTATCTTCATAATGGGTGGACTTCATCTTCCGGTCCTTTACTTTCATTACATGTCATTTTTGGTCTCACAAATGAAAACCTTCATTTATGCAAAAATTGCCAAGAAATTATTTACCACACTTCCATTATAATTCGACTTTGCAATGATCAAGGTACCTCAACGGTAAGATCTTAAAACTTTAACCTCTTTTTTTTGTTGATTATATTCTCTTTTGTAATAATATTAGTTGTATCGAGTATTGTAGGTGGAACTAGAGAGAGTGATGTGGCTTCATCAATTATATGTTACATGCAGGAAGAAAATGTTTCAGAGGATGTAGCCCGAGAGCATATTGAAAGCATAATTTTGAATTCATGGGAGAAGATTAATTATCATTTTAGTAGCCTTTCTACATCACATCGAAAAATTATTAAGCATGTAATAAATGAAGCGCGAATGGCACATGTGATGTACCATTCTGGAGATGGATTTGGGGTCCAAGATGGTGAAACTCAAGACCAAGTCCTTATCAACTTGGTTGAGCCTATTATATAATCATTGTCTATAGGATTTATAATCTGCTATATATGTATGAATAAGAAAGATAGGAAGTTCCGTGTGGTAATATAGGAGTATTAACATATGATATTTATTATGTGTACTTTAGATTTAAAATTTGTTATAGAATAATTGTTTATTCATTTTTAATAAATGATTTTAATAGATCATATATTCGTTTATGTGTTTATTTACTTATATAATAGCTGATGTAATGTATAGAGTTTAGCAGATTAAATCATCAATTCTTATAAATATGAAGTTTATGCTCACTATCTAAAATGGAAATTGGATGAAGCCTTTGGTATGATTATAATACAAAATTAAATATAATTTATTTTGATAATTAAAAATCTTGGACAGCTTCTCCTGACTCCATTTTGGACACCTTTACAGACCCAATTTTATTGTATGGGCCTTGGCCCAGTAATTTGCAAAACACTAAATCAATTTTTAAGTGCACGAACACCTGTTTTGAGGTTCCTATTTAAACTTTTTTTTTTTTTTTTGGGAAATTCATTCCCCACAACTAAATACGTATCTATATTATCAAAGAATAATCTTTTTTTTTATCTTATTCATAAAATATATCAATAATTTACAAAACAAAGATTAAAAATTTCTTGGGTAAAAAACACAATAGCCACTCGACACCTTAGTAGCAAGTTTTTGTTTCAATCGTTTTAAGTTTGAGAAACTAATATGAATTTTATAAGAAATTTTTACAATTATATACATATTCTATAATGAATTTATATATTTTTATATTCAAATTTTTTAGTGAGATATACACATTTTATATTGATTTTATACGCTTTTCATACAAGAAAATAGTCAGCAAAAATTCTAAGTCTTAAGCGAGATATACATAGTTCATACCGATTTTATATAGTTTTCATACATGAAATTTTGAATGAATTTTCTAAG
The DNA here is from genome assembly GCA_029582725.1 of Solanum chiquidenum. Taxonomy (NCBI): domain Eukaryota; kingdom Viridiplantae; phylum Streptophyta; class Magnoliopsida; order Solanales; family Solanaceae; genus Solanum; species Solanum chiquidenum. The sequence continues at coordinate 18,078 of JAJOOS010003526.1, read as the reverse complement.
CCAATAACAATTTTTTGAAAATATTGCAAAGAAACTCCTACATTTGATAAATTTCTAAGACTTTTTAGGCTTACCCCCAAAACAAAAAATTGTCCAACACAAAGCTTACAACTAGACTAATGAAACTTACACTTCATAATACTTTCACCCTCGCAGATTATACAGATGTGTTATTATTATATCCTAGCCCGAAGCTTGTGTGAAAAATGCTTTTTAAAATTGTGCGGTAATTACAATTTGGATTCATATGTTGAATACTTCTAACTTAAGAGCTTGTAATTGACAACATTCTTTCAATCTCATTGAATGTGAATGCTTAATGGAACACAAAATAAGATACTCCATTAATTTAACCTATAGTTTAATAAATTTAAATTCTTGAAAGTTGTTGAAGTAGTAATATAGGAAAAGAGAGATAAATTTAAATTCTATAATATCAGATGGATATAAAATAAATAAATAATAGTAATAGGAAAGGAACCATGAGGAGTGACCAAGACAAAAAAGTGTTATGTAAACTTGGGATACAATTTGCATTTTTTCCTTTTATAGGGCATATCAAAAGGGACAAGTGTTGGATGCAATGAACACAAACACAAAATAAAAGATTAAACAACACTTGGAGCAGTGGTTAGGCTAGATTTGGTCCCGTGACCCTCTTTACAAGCAAAACCCGAATCCACATTCCTCCTCCCTTCTCTCTCTTTCTCTCTCTGTCTCAGATATCCACCTTCTGCTCACCAAGAGAGATAAAAACTCATCTTTCTTGACAGAGAAAGAAGAGATTTCTGATTCATACATATATATATATATATATAGGTAGATAGATATTACGTATATAGCGCGGTAAAGGGTGAGAAGGAATGGCGAAGAAGAAAGCAACCATGACTCTTAAAGACTTCCATGGTGGTTCTATTCCTTCAGATCTTCCATTACCTTCTGCCCCTGGCGTGTGAGTTTCCCTTTTTACCCCAATCTTGTTTCATTTTTATTGAGATTTATGTAATGGGTTTCGATTTTTGTGCGAATTGAGTTGTTGGGGATTTGTTTTTTCCTCAATTGAAACTTAACTGACCTATTTCTTGATGTTTGGTTAATGGAAGTTTTGACCTTTCTCATGATTGAATGGAGAAAAATTGCTGCTCTATGCTGGAATGATCTATTTTTTCCTGTTTAACTGAATTGTGGCTTTTAGCTGATTGGTTTTCATAAATCGAGGTCAGAATTTTGCTGGGTTTGTGAATTTCTGAACTTTCTCAAGAAAAGGTTATCTGTCAGTGTATGTGATCTGGCGTTTCAGTATATATGATTTTTTTTTACTGTTCATGATTTGCGATTAATTCAAACTGGCTTTGCAGATCTGGGTATAGAGATCCTAATTGATTTGGGGGGATCTTGGAGTTTTGGAAAGTTAAATTGGGGCATAAAATCTTGAAATACCTATTACTGGATTATTTTTTAAGTGGTTGCACAAGTTGCAATAACCAATGACTTGCATACCTTTCATCTTCTACGAAACGTCCAGAAGGTTGTTCCCTCGATACATGTAAACTTAATGACTTGGTCACTTTTGGAACATTGTAAACATAATGAAATCATCGAAGGTGGATGCTATTGTAGTACTTTCAATCAATGATGTCTCAATTTCAAACTAGTTGGGCTGCTATATGGATCTGCTATTCCATTCACACTCTATTTGGATTTTGGACTTGTTTTATTCCAATATTATTGTGTCCATATGAAAAAAAAAACATGAATGCAGTTACTGAAAATTGTGTATTTATTTGTATTATTCACTCTTTTGGGTAGAAAATTCCTAATGCTGATATTTGAATGTTTTCCTTCTGGTTGGTAGAATGACAAGGCCATCAGATCGTGGTGGTTTTGATCGCCAAGCATCGTGGGGAAACCCCATGGGAAGGCCAGAGCATCGTTTACGTCCGGGATCAGCTGGTGCAACCAGAAACTTTGATGAGAAGACTCCTTTCTTAAGTCATAATGCACCAATAGGCCATAATTTTGATGAGGATGAGAGGAAGCCATTGGATGGATCATCTGGACCTCGTCGAACTGTTAGTGATGAGAGTATCCGTGCATTGCCAAGTCGTGTGGAGCCTAAGGCAGAATACTCTGTTACTGGGATGGTAGGTAGTGGGCAAGTATCAGCTCCTCCGTCTCAAAATCCTAGAGGCGCAGCAAGTTGGTTCAATGAATCGACTAGTATGGGAGCGAGTAATAAAGGTTCTGTTGGTGGTAGCGGCAGGAGCGTGAGTTCTCGTAATGTGTCTGCAAGTAGTACTCAAGTTGTTGCTGGGTCATACCCAAATGCATGGGGCCTAAGGAAGGAGGTGGCAAGTGCAAAGGAATCAGTTTCAGCTCCATGGTCTGCTCCTGATGCTGAGTCGAAGTTGGCCCATGCCAGTGCCCTTGAGAAGGTCACATCTGGCAGGTGGCATTCAAAGCAGCAGATTCATTCTCAAATGGATGTTGAGGTTGTTAAACATCAAGACACAGAGAAAGAATTATATTACCATGGAAGTACTACAGTCAACGATAGTGTCTACAACATGCCAGATGTCGTGGGAGGACCCGAATACAGTGATCAGGTGCTAGCGGTTCATGCTGAAAGAAATCTTGTTCTTACAGACGGGGTTCACGGGTTTAACAAGGAGTTACCAGCACGGGAGAGGGCCAGGTCCCCTTTATTCATGGAGGCAAATGAGAGAAAAACTTCTTCTAATGTTACTGGGTTACAACGGCCCGATAATGTTGTTAGCTCTGGTGGATATGAGATGCAGTCACCAGCATCTTCTGAACCATCTGAGCGTCCCAAATTAAAGTTGCTACCAAGATCCAAACCATTGGAGAATCTGGAGCAGTCCATAGATTATAAGCAGGTTTGTGACATTGCTCTCTGTGGAGGTTTTATCTATGTGCTAGAATCTCATTTGGTTCTCTTACTGTAGGTCAACCAGCATCCAAGTAATCCTGTTCGTGTTGAGAAATTGGCCGATGCATATCCCACCATAGATCCCACCAAGACTGGGTTTGTTGAACATGAAAGAAGCAATCAAGTAACTGAACGCCCAAAATTGAACTTGAAGCCTCGGTCACAGCTTCTTGAACAATCGGAGGGAAACACCGAAAATAAAAGGTATACCTTATATTTCTGCTTCCCCCTTGCATCTGTTAATTGCTTCAATTCCATAGCCTGAGTCTGTCTTTGTTAATTTGGAAGTATTATGAAAAGATCAAATGTGCATATCAGGACCTTTTGGTTGCAATGGTTAGTATTGTTAGATTATAGTTCTATTTCAGGAATGAAGTGGTAAGAGATATGTCGAGCATTTTCTTGCTGCAAAACCAACTTACCAAAAGATTCTTTATTGTGAGGGTTTATCAGAAATTGATTAGTTTTACGCCTATTGCAACCCTTCTTTATTTGGGCTTAGTGCTGGCAATGTGTGCAAGTTCTCACGGGAAGAGCTAAACGATCCATATAGGTGATACCAATTAGTTGTGATTAAGGTTTAGTTCTCCTGGATTATTTGTCTTGTTAGAAATTTGTATGCTAGTAGAAAATATGAAGAATTTCTAGTGTATGAGAACCCAAATCTTTAAATTATTGGATTTATATGATTCTGAATGGAGCGGTATGGTCAGTGAGAATTCCGACAGCGATCCAAACTAGCTTGAGTATTGAGGCATGGTTGTAGTTGTATTACCAAGCGATTTGCCTGTGCAAACCCTCTGTGACTTCAGCTTTTTGTTCCTGGTGCATCTCTTACTCGTTAAGTGCACTAGAAGGTTTGTCTTAACAACGGTATAAATGAACTATGAGGGACTGTTCTGATGCCTTAGGAAGTTAATTGTGGTGATCTAGAGGAAGAATAATAGGAGTTGGTGGACTAGGTATGGGGAAATGATGAGAGCTGAGTCACAATGAATTAATTCCTTTTGATTATTAAAGTTCTTATTATGGTGCTATGGGAAGCTCGTTTTTTCACAACTTAGTATGACTTTCTTTATTAGATAGCAAACTGGCTGTTGTTTTGTTTTCTTTTTCTTTTTCCTGTTGGGGAAGAGTAGGGGACTGGTAGTTGATTCACGGATCTAAGCAATAACTCACCTCTAATATCAAAATGATGATATTTATTCGGGGCATCATTCCTTGGCAAATTAGAAGCTCTCTGTGAGATCTCACACCTAATGTTTGGTCATCTGTTCTATCTTCTTTGTAATCTCCAACTTTGCAAAGCAGATTTTATTGATATGCAAACCAAGTCAGCTTTATGATGTACAATGGATTACTCATGTTTGATCAAGTAAAATGCGAGAAATTTCCTTTATTTCTTTGGCTAGAATACATCCTTAGTGAAGCATAATTGCAAGCATTACTGTTACCAATTCTCAAAAATAATTGCAAGCATTATATATCCTGAATAATTCTTGATTGTTGGATCATTTTGTGATCAAGTTGCCATTTGAAAAATTGATTCACTTGCTAAAGGAATGAACTGTCCAAGACCCACTCATGCATCGATCAGTTGCATCATTGCATGCATGTGTCTTTCTTTTCTCATGATATATTGAAGTAGATAGATATTCATGATATGATGGTCTGCTTTACCATGACTCTGAATCAGCGGTTAGTCTTGCTTTATCTATCTTTAAAAAGTACCTGTCTGCGTCACTTCACCTGTACTTTTTCTTCTGCTCTTCTTTCCCTCCCTTGGCAGTATGTACTGCCCTTGCTTTATGATGTGACTGAGGACATCTATTCTAGCTAAAGCTGACATTGTTTTGTGCTGATGATTTATTGGCACAGGAAACCATTATTTGGCGGTGCTCGTCCACGTGAAATGGTAAGTTATTGATCTTATGTATGCAGAAGAAAGTAATATTTGCTAAAGATTATTGTTTTTTTTTTCTGTTGTTGAAAGGAAACATAATTTGTTCATTTTGCACCTCAATGTTTTTGTACTTGCTTGATGAATCACCTTTAATAAAATTAAGATTTTACTTGCCCTTTTCAATTTCTCGTTCCCTAATGTTTGATGTCTCTTTTCTGTTAACTCTACTGTTCAATTATGGGTGGTCGCCACCAGGTACTGCAGAATCGCGGGATTGATGATGTTATGCATAATCATGACCTTCAGCAACCTCATCCTAGGTAGTAAATGAGTTGATTATGCAATCTCTTTCTATGACTCAGAAATTTCCTCGTTTGACAAACTAAGTGATAATTGTCTGAAGGGGCAAACAACACACTAGCAAAGCAGAGGCAGTTATGCATGCGACCAGACATAATGAGAAAACAGAGAGTATTCCGATTGACCATAGGATGGCGAAGAATGCAGATAGGCGAGATCACAGGATAGATGTCGAGAAAGGAGATGTGCAGAGGAGGAATTGGAGAAACGAGAACTGGAGGAACAACAATGAGACTGAAAGGCACCACCACCACCACCATCAGCCGCAGCAACATGTACAGGAAAGGCCGCCCTCACCAGAAACGTGGCGCAAACCTGTTGAATCACCAAGACCTGCTTCTGCTGATGCTCCTGGTGCGAGGTATGGAAAAGCATCCTCTGCAGTCGAGCTGGCTGCAGCCTTTTCAAAATCGATCTCTGATCCAGCAACAACAACTGATCGTTTTTCTGGTCAGAAAAGCCTTCCTAATCGAGGTCAAATCCCTTTTTCTCGATTGACAGGCCCTCAGCAGAGGCCTCAGATTAATGGGTACTAAGCTCCCAAAGATTAGCGAATGAAAGATGTCTTATCATTGCTAATTTGCTTACTGGGCTGCAACAGAGTTTTGTTTGCAGCAGGAACACCAAGATGGGGGGTAGTAATTGTTACCCGTGCTATAGGCTAGCAACAAAATTTATTGATCTTGCTGCTGAAAATCTAGAACCTGATTCTTCACCTTTTAGACCCAACACCTTCAACCTTGAGAAATGCAGTCGTTTTTTTCTTCCTTTTCTTTTATATCTTTTTAGTTTGATAATAATCATCGGGGATGATGTTTGTTCCCTTTATAGATGATTTATTTCTCAGAAAGAATTTCTGATTTGAAGCCTGATGGCATAAACAAATGATGTATACTTTTGGAGGTGTTTGACATTTCATGGTGAATGCCGTCTGTTATCTGATTGATGGTCTAGTTTAGTTTAGAAACAGAATCGTTCTATGCATTGAGCTTAGAAACAGAATCGTTTTATTTGTCTTGCAGTATCACAATCTCGCGATGCCCCGTGGCTGAATTTGGTTTAAAGAATATGAAATTAGCTACTGTATTACTTTGGCTTTAGGTTCTTGTGGTTACAAATTCTCAGAGTGTATGTACTTGTTCTTTTCAGTGCATTAGGGAACATTTCGATTAAATCTGCTTGTCAGTGGCTGATCTTGCATTATGTGATTATGTAATGGCTTCTCTGGGTTTAACCAGGTAATTACAGTAGACTAGTAATACTTGCTCTGCTGATCATAGACAATTAAACATATTTCATCCATTGATGTATTTATCATGACACTAATGTGGTTCCACACGAACATCTCATATGAAAGAGTAACTAGAATCAAAACACGAAGGTTACTGCCGACAGTGCCATAATACTTGTCTGAAACTGAGCTTGTACCCTACAACAAGGCAACAAAATTACATGTCAAATAATTAATCAATGAATAACCATAATTTCATTCTGGTACATTTCAATTATTTTTTCACGTATTTTGAGTAGAAAACAATGAGTTAAGTTGAACTCATGAAACCTCTCGTAGACCCGCCTCTGATTTCAAGTAGGAACGGAGCTAGAGGGCGCAAGGGGTTCATTTGAACCCTCTTTGTCAAAAAATTACATAGGTCTTGGTTTTTTATTTTTGTTTTCAAAAAAATTCTAGTTCTGCTGCTGATTTCGCTTGATTATTCATATTATCGTAAAATAAATGCGTACCTCAGATCATTGTAATAACAAGCTTGAGAATTGGTTTTTGGTCGTCTATAACTTTTCATCTTCTTGGTGCTGGCTTTGATCCCTTCTTGTGCTTTGATGGTATCATTTTCAGAAATGGTGTATAGAGATGGTTGCCACAATCCCTTTGATGATGAATTTCTATGAGTCAATTTTTGAGTCCTGCAAGTAGTTTTTTCCTCTAGGCATGTTACTTGAACAAGAGAACATGACTCAATTTTGGAACAATTATTACTATTATTATCACTAACAGACCCACTATAACAGGACAGAAAATCAGCTAAGAACTTCATACTTCTTACAACTCAAATTTCTAGTCTTATGTTGAATGCTTTTAACAATTTAGTAGAAAACTATTAAGGTCAATTTGGTCATTTTAGGGAGGCTGCACAAGCTTTAGGTGATGATAGTGAAATGCCACCTTTTTAGTTTTAGTAATAGATGGGTGATGAATAATTGGTGATAAAATAAAGATATGGTGGATTGCATTTAATGGATAAAGATTATCAAAATCTAAATGCATGTCAAATGCGTGAAGCTACTACTTTCTTTTTTCCTTATATATAAATGATGTTCCCTCTGTCCCTAATTATTTGTCCACTTTTGAATTGACACACTTATTAAAAAAATAATTATTAAAATAGTGAGTTTACTATTTGACCCCTATTAATTGTGAAATGGATGAATTAAAAACTTAAGATTTTTAAAAAGTTCTACCATTTTCAAAGTAATTAATTGAGGGTATAATAGATAAAATAAAATTGTCCTTTCTTGATTTATCAAAATGGACAAGTAATTAGGAACTAAAAAAAAAAAAGTGGACAAGTAATTAGGAATAAAGAAAGTATTTGCTTGTGCGGATATCTATTATCTATTACTATCATAATCATAATAATAATAATAATAATAATAATAATTAAATAACTCTTGTTAATCATGACTTGGATAATTACCTATTTTCTCTCTTCACTGACTATTTGATTGACCACAATTTGGATTATAAACAATGTACATACTAATTTAGCTCATCTGGATTATCTACTCCTTTTTGAGTTTTCTAATTGAGCTCAAAGGTTAAGGAAAATGATGGAATCTTTTATTTTCTCTGATGTCAAGATTCAGAAAGAGTTAGTGAATAATTATTTGTTTAATCAATGTTTTATAGAGTTCTTATTAAATTAGTATTTGATTGGGCATAGTGGACATGCCAGCTTTAGCATTTAATACTTAAAAATGAGATTGTAATTGCAAATTGCAAATTGCAAATTGCAACGAGATTCAGATCTTGTAAAATCTAATATTGATAAAAAGTTTCTACCTTTTGTTGTAATTTTCCCGCTTTAAAAAAAGTGTACATGCTATTCACCCCTTAATATTTGCCTTTATCATCCGTGTTCTTTTTCGACTCTTTTTTCTTTTTCCATTTTCTTGGCTGTCCTTTTGTATAGCCACACAAATGAAGTTTTTGAATATAATCCTAGATATTCAATATTCTACTTTGGATTCATCACTGCATTAGACTTATTTTCGTGTCAGAAATTTCTTCATTCGACATCTAATTAATAGTGGAGAAATCTCATTTATCTAGACGATTTTCAATAGACTCTCGGCTCAAGAAGAGATGAATACGATAAACAAAAAAGGAAGAAACTATTTATAGATATATAGTACTAGAGATTTAAGAGAAGACATGAATTTCACTAAATTAAACTTTAAAAAAGAAAACACGTTATGTTTCCGTAAAAAGAACCTAGCTAAACGAACTCCTTTTTTCCAAATTAGAAGTTTCACACTAGCTATCTATACGAAACACTAATATTATTCCCCTGAAAGTGAAACAAGTTCTGTTCGTTATAGTGGGATCTAGTTTGCAATAAAGCAAATTAATTATCTCAAAGTCAGCTTAATTATCCCACTATCCAAAATTGACTGGTGTAAATTGTGGAGGATCTGAATGACAACAATTCTTGAGAATTTTAACTTAACATTCTCGTTTGTAAAACAATGATAATATTGGGAGTACGAAAGACTTTGATAACGAAAACCAAAATCAGAATAACAAAGAAAAAGACATTGTGATTTTAAGTCTGTTATTCTGGCCTGCGTTAGAGGGGAATATTAGCAAAGTGGGAAAAGAAAGAGGGAAGGGGAACAACATCTTTTTCTCTTCGCAAGGTCCATGCTAGAAAAGTAAAGTGTGGAGAAGATGAGGCAAGTCTCCGTCTGATCATTCAACTTGCTTCAATAGACAAACATGAATTTTACAGTCAAACCAACTTCATTACTTTCGTGTACCCATCTAACAGCCGCCCTACTAACTATGCGTAAAGTTAACACATCTAAAAACAAAATTATTCTCTTGTGAATTTGGACATCTGATTTTAATTGTGACATCATAGCAATTTCATAAAAAAGTGTTATCAATCAACAATTTTCAGTGTTATTTTCAATTTTTTGAAAAATCGTAATTAAAGAAAAAAATTCTTTTCTAACTTTCCCAATAGTAATAATTTTTTTGGATGCTTCTAATTCCTAGAATTTTTTATGCTGACCTGCCATTGACATAGTAGCAAAGTTCACAAATGTCGAGAAACCTGCTCAATAAACTACTAGTTTTAAAACTGGAATTAGAAAAATGAGTGTTGGAATCTTCCATCTCTCATCATTTTGTTTGTTCCTTTGAATATCATTCTACAAGTTTAGACATCCCACAGTTGAAGCTTTCTTTTAACATTTCTTTTAGCTGTTGGAACCATCCTTTGATTATGCAAAATTTCTGTCTTCTTCAGGTTGATGTCAATGGACAAGAAATATTCTTGGTGGACAAGGTACATACATTTTACTATTGTCAATTGTTTCCATTTCCCTTGAGAAAAAAATTGTTTCTTAGGGACTAAAATGCACCCTTCGAAAAATCTTGACTGACCATCTCATTTATATATATATGTTTTGTATTCTGCAGACTATTCTTGCATCTTTCTCGGGGAGATTAAGAAAACTATTCAGTAAGTTGACAGGGAAAACAACAAGGCTGAAGTTAATTTTCGACAAGTTTCCAGGAGGTGCTGAGTGTTTTGAACTCATTCTTAAATTTTGCTATAATGGTGGTAGGATAAAGATAACTCCTTTTAACATGTTTCAACTGCATTGTGCTGCCAATTACCTTGAAATGAATCAAGAAATGCAGGGGAGACCAAGTTTGGTCGAGCAAACAATTTCTTTTTTCGAAAAGATTCATTACATGACATGGTCTGAGCTGATTATTGGCTTGAAAAATTGCCAAGAATTGATCTTTTTCATGCCATCTTCATCTTTACTACAAGAGTTGTTGGATTGTGTGGTAGGAAGGCTTGAACTTCATTACATTTCTAGTCCATGTGCATCTTCTACCGACAATTCGTCCATGCAGTTTTCAGGGGACATTAGTACAGAAAGCAGGGGAATTTACACTTGTCAAGCAACCTGGTGGTTTGCAGATCTTGGATTCTTGAAACTCAATATGTTCAAGATGATTATAAACACAATGATTTCTAAGAAATTGAATCATCATGTGATATCTTCATTCCTGTTTTATTACAAAAGAATGAACTGTCCAAATGCTTCATCAGTTAAGAAATGCAGAATCATTGAGACAGTAATCAAATTCCTTTATTCTCTTGATAGCAACTTCATATCTATCAGGGGTCTATTCGACATTCATCAGGCGTCTTTTACCTTGAAAATGAGCAAATGTTCAATAGGGAAATTAGAACATTTAATTGGCTCCCAACTAGATAGAGCTAAACTGGATGATTTGCTTGTTCCTTCTCCAGCTGGTGAAAAATTAGCTTACAATATCAATCTAATTCTGAGGCTGCTGGACACATTCCTCTCCACTAGCCGCGAAAAATTATTGATGTATCAAGTGAAGAAAGTTGTTGAGTTAATTGATCTTTATATCATAGAAGTGGCCCCTGATCCTCGTCTTAAACCTTCAAAGTTCTTGTCATTGGCCATGGCTATGCCGGATATTGCAAGAGAATCATATGACAACATTTATATTGCCATAGATATGTACCTCAAGGTAACATAAAAAGTGCTTTTAAGTGAATATGTTTGTGTAAATATTTTTTTACAATATGAGTACATAGAAGTTAAGCTCTTGATTTTATAACAGGTACATATTAATGTTTTATGTGAAGAAGAAAAGATAAAGATATGTTGTGTGCTCAACTATGAGAAGCTCTCTGAAGAAACTCAGAAGGAAGTAGCTCAAAATGAAAACTTTCCAGCTTGTGCATTAGTCACTGTGCAGAACAGGCTCAGATATTCAGTCACAAGGACTTCAAATTTTTCTTAAATATTTGGTGATCATATGAATCATTGTAGTCTTTCAAAAGTAAGCAGTGCCATGTATATATTAGTCTTTAAAGAGCAATATATGTAAGGTGTTTCTTAACTATTTCTTTTGTCTCAATATATGTTAGGTGATTGAATAGACATAAAATGAAAGAAAGACATTTAAATTTTTTGATTTAGAATAAGTCATAGAGGTTATTAATCATCTTATTAACCCTAAAATAAAAAGTTTAAAAGCAAATTGATTCTAATTAAAATAGTACTCCTATAACATTCTTTTTTAACCGACTTTAAATGTAAAACACATAATTTGGACGGAGGGAGTACTGATCTCCAAACATTTCTTGAGGGAAAAACCAGAATGAAAGTGTTTTTATTAAGCTTTTCTTTAGGGAAGGCAATGGGGCGGGGCGGGAGTGGACTGGGGCAGGTTATGGTGTTTGTGGAGAGGGGCGGGTTAAAACTTTTGCGGGTGTGGAACGGGGCGGGGCGGGTTTAAATAGATTTTTTTTAAATTCATGCGGGACGGGCGGGTTGCGGATTTGAAAAAAAAAATCTTTTAGATTCATAGATTCACACATTTCATACCAGTTTTGCACCTTTTGGGCACTGACCATATGATGAATAAAAGAGTTTATGAAAAAACTGTTTTGAATGGCCAAAAACTAGAAAGAAAAATAAAGTTACTAGCATTCAGTATTTTATGTAATCAATCCAAAATTATCAAAAAAATTGTTACTGACATGTTTAAAAGAGTATTATAAAATTGCATTATAGTGCTAGCCTAGCCTATTAATTTTAGCAGTTACATAAAAATATGAAGCAATTAATAAATTAGAATTTTTTAGGTAAAAACGTACTGCATTCAGTATTTTAATTTCTTTTAGAAATTATGTGGGGCGGGGTGGAGTGGGTTTATGCGGAGCAGGATAAAAACAACAAATCATGTTATGCAGGGGAGCGGGGCGGGTTGCGAGTTTGCCCCGTAACCGCTCCGCACCGCTCCATTGCCATCCCTACTTTTCTTTGACAGTTAAGACCTCTTACTAGTATAGAGGAGTAACTACATGGAGAAAAAAATACACTACTAAAAAATTATTATTTTTTCATTGAGTGGAATAGTCATGAACATAAATATCTCATTGATTCTGGGAGTGATAGAAAGAAAAATAGTTATCTAAGTATAAGATTTTTGTCTTTTGTATTTGTCTTTGTCTAATCTTGGAGCCAGAGAAGTATGTTAATAATATATTTGATGGATGTTTCTAAAGAATAATTTTACACAGAGTAGTGAGCCAAGACTTTTTCTAATACAGAATCTCCCAGCGACTAATGCGGCTCGTTACAAGCACAACAATGTGGGTCTCGCTAACACTATGCTTTAATTTCAATATTGTTAATTACTTAGGTGTTATAGATTTTAGGTGCATGGAAAGTTCCATTTTTATAATCTGGGGCATAAATTTCCTTTAAACACGTGTATATCAACAACAAAAAATTATAACTACTGGCTCTTGGCCTAGAGAACATTGCATAGGAGAGATCCGAGCAACAGGAACACCTAGACAATATTTTTCTTTCCGGGCTGCAGTAAATAGTAGTAAAAGATTGCACGAAGTTTAATTTCTTCATAATTAACAACTGATGGAGAAAAATGTCACCAGTACTCTTCTTCATCTCCCCATTGTTGTTGTAATATTATAAAGATGAACATTCGAGAAAAGTTGGTTGTAACTTGTAAGCTATGACCACAAATTTATTTTATTAGGAGTAAAATTGGACTTAATTTTCTAATAGAAAATAGTTGCTCGGTGTGTTGCATTATGTGACTTAGTTTGAATCAACATATAATTTAAGAAGAAAATAAAGACTTTTAAAATGTGTAGGGTTAAGCATGTCATAGCATATGTATATTTGAAACATGCAACCGTAAATATATTGTATAACATTTGTACACTTAAAAAAAATTCTCAAGGATAAAATTAAACCATGTCATGCGGGTTTCTGCATAAAAAAATAATAATCTAAAACATTGTTGGAACTAAGAGCTTCGTCGAGTCAAGAGGCAAACAAAACAAGTTGCTATGTTACGTTAAAGAAGCAAATACAAACATGAAATAGAAGATGATAATGATTAATTGGTACCCAAAAGGGTTTCGATCTTAGCTTTGAGATTTTTTTTAATCAAAAAGAAAGAAGTGGTTATATTTTCAACAGTACAGGACATGATGTCTTGTTGGAGAAGGGATGGGTATTAAATGAAAAGTTAGGGAACTTCAAAAATCAAACCCTAAGAGAAGCAAACATCCTTGAAATTAATCATCTTGGTTTTGGCTTTAGAAGTTTCCAACAACAACATCTTTGATAATTGTGATTCTCTTTTTAGGCGCAATTCCCAGGCTATCGGACTCCGTGTGCATTTATGAGTCAACAAAGTGAAAAGCCTTTTCGTATCATCAAAAATCAAGTGACACTGCTAGTTTAAAAAGATAATACTCCCTCTACTTGTCCACTTTTGAATTGACACGTTTATTAAAAAAATAATTAATGATATAATAAGTTTATTATTTACTCTTATTAATTATGAAGTGGATAAAAAATTCTATATTTTTCGAAGTAATTAGTCATTTAATTGAGAGCTGTATAATAGGTAAAAAAAATTGTCCTTTCTTGATTTATCAAAATGGACAAGTAATTAGGGATAACTATAAAAAGAAAAGTGGACAAGTAATTAGGGACAGAGGGAGAGGGAGTAACATAGCTATAATTTGAGATTTTCTAGCAAATACACATAAATATATTTATTATTTGCACGAATACAGTTAGGTGTGAAAATTGTTTACATGTGGATACATTCATTAAGCATGTGAGTAAAATGTATTTCTTGTACGTGCACGAATACAATGTATTCCACTACAAAGATACTATAGACATTAATTATGCGGAGATAATTATATTTTACTATTATTATTATGTGTACGGATAAGTAATTTTGAGATCAAAATGCTGCTACATTTCATACTGCTTCCTTTATTAATGAATCTAAATCTCGCTTTATCCTATTAGAATCAGACTATGTTTAAATGATACACAACATACATAAATTTTAATGGAATAATCCATATATCTTATGACAAACATGATAATTTAGTGATTATTAGAGAACAGTATTATAATCTTTGCAAAGTGGTTATGGTTAAACAATCAAACCGAACCGCAATCCGAATCAAACCGATTAAAAAAACCGATATTTGGTTGGATTTGGTTAGGTTTGATTTTTGAATTTTGAAAACCGATACTATTTGGTTTGGTTTTGGTTTTACAAAAGAATATCCGCAAAAATAACCAAACCGAACCGTTAAATTATAAATATAAATTTTATAATTATTTATTTATTATTCATAAATAAAATATAAATATTTTATTAAATTTTAATTAACTTAAGTCTTTAACTTTATTATTTTCTTAGCCTAACACTTAAATTTCAGCCCAAGTATTAAAATCCTAATTCTAACTCAACCAAAAATTTATTATTTAAGTGATCTTTACATTTGGAGCATTGATTTATTTTTTTTAGTTTATTAGGAAAAATTCTCAGTTGTCACAATATGCAAGATTCAATATGTTATATATTTATCCAAGACAACTATGCTAATATTGATTTTCCATTACATATATACATTGCTTTCTCTTTTTAGATATAAGTCTTCTAACACGGTAATGAGTTTTTTTAGTCATGTTTCAATTGTTCTATGACTAGTATTGCTTAATAAAATTTACAATAGCTTTTCTGATTGTTTATGTACTATGAATTTGTGTCTATCGAGATGCATATGCCCTCAAACAACTATATACTTTCAAACCGAAATAACCAAAAAAATTGAACCAAACCGAACCAAACCAACAATAACCAAACCGACGATTATTTTTTTGATTTGGTTTGGTTTGGTTTTAGAAATTTAAAAACCGATTAATTGTGATTTGGATTTGGTTTTAACCAATAACCGATCCAAACCGAACCATGAACACCCTAATCGTATTCATATGCAATCCTGGTAGAATTTGTCTAACCAAATTCCTTCCCTGTTATAGTATTGTGTATTTTTTCCACAATGAGAAGTGGTAAAGGAGAAAAAAAGAAAAAAGAAATAAAAGATTCCGGTTTTGCAAATGACTGGGCCAAGGCCCTTAGAATAAAATTGGGCCAGATGTAACCGTTCCCAAAATAGAGTGATAAATTCACGAGAAGTTTGGTCCAGGTTTTTGTATGCCAATTCCTTTTAAGATTTCAGATAATTATGTGCAACCATGTTGTTATAGGCTGGTTCCTATAAAAATCGGGCATATTCATCAAAATATCATAAAAATTGAGATAACATAAGATCGTAATGTGTGAGGAGTAAAATTTCTATTAATACCTTCATTATTATGTATAACTAATTATACTTTATCTTCTTTTTTTTATATAAATACGATTTTTTTTTCTTTCTTATGTGGTCTATACGATATAGTGTGTATATAAAAAAGAGGTTAGTGTTATGGAAAAAGAAATTATTGTGCGAAAGAAAAGCAATTGAAGTTTCTAACTAATTCACTGTATAAAGAGTAGTATTGAAGAGATGCATTTGTGAAGCTTCACACACAATATCTAATTCATAATTATTAGCATATAATTTTGTTAGGTTATTATATCTAGAAATAGACATATCAAGATAACATATTGTTACTATTAGACACATAAAGTGCTGTACATTTTTCTTCATATTTTCAATATATATATATATATATAAATATCGTTTGGTTTAATAGCCTTAACCATTAGAATTTGTCTAAAATTATTCTTTATCTCCTTTTAATTTTTTGCTTTTTAACACTTTATTAATTAGAACAGTAAGAATTCAGTTAGAAAACTATTACAAATAATATTATTTTTTCTAAAACGTTAATATTTTGAACTGAATTAAGCTTGACAAAACACTAATATTTGAGAATTAAGTGAAAAAAGTATCAACAGCAATTTCTTCTTAGGTATTAAAACTATTTAATAAATATAAATAAATAAACAATTCTTCTTAGGTATTTGATTTTTTTCATTTCCTTACTTTGGCCGAAACATCACGTAAACGTCGTCGTTCGGTTAGCTCCACTCGGCAATTTTAACAAGATTTCAGAAAAAGTGAATCAGCGAAGGATTCTTCTTCCTATTTGAGGTTTACTTTTTCTTTACTTCGAAAGTAACAGATTGAAGAAAATGTTGGAGAAGATCGGTTTACCTTCAAAACCATCACTCAGAGGGAATAATTGGGTAGTTGATGCTTCTCATTGCCAAGGATGTTCTTCTCAGTTCACTTTCATCAATCGCAAGGTTTGATTTCCATGGTTTCTTCTACTTTTTTCTTGACACCCTTTTTCAAAAATATGATTTTTCTTGATACCCATTAGGAAAATTCCCAAGGTTTTAATTTTTTATCATTATGGGGTTTGATTCTTGAATAATCACATGTTAGATCTTAAATATGTCGTCAATATAAGTTTTTGATTGAATTTTTATGTTATACCCTTTTGTTTTCCCATTGACTTAATTGGTCAAGTACTGTAGTACTATTGCGGAGTTGTAGCAAAAATCTCACCTTTATGTTATAACATTGGTGATCATTCATATACCCTTTTGGGTCCATTATTATACACTTATGGAAATGCTTATCTCTCCTAGGTTTAGTCGTACAGCAGAATGTCTCTAATTTTGTACCTTACTCCAGTATGTTTGAGGTGTTTCATATTGCTGAAGGACTCTTGTAAACATTATTCTCGACGGAATGATCTTATGTTGAATTCGAAGTATATAGCTGATCCTCCCAAATTTAGTCCTGAATAGCGTGGCAATCGAAGTACTTTTTCCGTAAACAGGTTTATTGAGAGAAAAGAGAGATAATGGGAAAGATATGGCGAAGTTTATATTCTAGGCTTAGTGGCAAGACTGAAGTGCTCACCTACTATAGATTTCTGAATCCTTTCACTTGGATTTGTGTAGAACTTTGGATGTGAACAAGCTTGCTCAGTACATCTTTATCTTGGTTCCAGCTCTACCAATTCTCAAGAAAAAGATAATAGTGCATGCAGTATGATATGTACTCCACCATCTGTTGAGGATGCATTATACAAGAAAATAAGCTCGACAAAAAATCTGAGACCTCCAGAGGTAGTTAAGTCACCAAGAGAAAGAACAAAGCAAACCCAATAGCTCATCATTCTCCTATTTCACGGGAATATAAACCTCTTTCTGCAAAGAATTGGGAGCAAGAAATTATAATCTCTTTCATATTTTTATTGTACTTTAACTATGGCTGGGGATGTCTTTAGTAGATTTCTAGATTTCATCTAGACCAGCTCAATTGGCTGATGATATTAAACTTTCTCCACCTCCTCATCTAGGTAATGCATGTCCTTTTGACTCAAGTGCTTAGTGACGCATCTTGCAGAGAACTCTATTGTGTTCTAAATATAGAGGAATCACCTGACTTGCCACTTTAGTGGGTGCTATTTCAAGCTGGTCCTCCTTCAGTAGAAAATCCAATTTTCTAGAGTTGAAAGGGTGTGCAGTATAGGCAATATATTCATCAGAAAATCAATCTATTTCATCCTGGTTGCAAACAGTTTATGCATTTCTATTTCATTGTTACGTAAATTGGCAAGTGTTTGGACAAGAATGGTTGCAATCAATTCTTCTTTAATGTCGGGAAAAATGATCACGGGTGTTAAGATGGGA
>JAJOOS010003525.1:0-26499 GCA_029582725.1 Solanum chiquidenum | reverse complement strand
CAAAATGAATGATAGAAATTTGTGTGGTTGTAAATCATTTCATTAAGGGTAAAAAAGACATTTTATAGGCAAATTGTTACTTAAAATAGAAATGTGTCATTCTTTTTGGGACTGACTAAAAAGAAAAGTAAGTCATATAAATTGAGACAGAGGGAGTATAACTTTTGACATGATGGTAAATGTTTAATCCTAACGCATATTCAATATAATCTCACGAGGGGATGTGGACAGATTGTTTTCTTCTCTTTTGAATTGTCAACGCTCAAAACCAAGCAGATACGTTGGATATTGTAATAAGAAACAAATGTACTGGTTGCATCTAATACATCAATCTCTTTCATTTGAGTAGATGTGTGTACCATTGTGCCAAATTATAGCCATAGTCGAAAGCAAAGCCATGTTGCTCTTGGTACCACTTAGTAGAAACAATTGCTTACTATCATGCCAAAAACTATAACCAATAATAAAGGTCAATTCTATTTCTTAATTTAGTCCACCAAATAAATACTATGTTCGATCATGACTCTAATATGGACCACCTTATCTCCCACCATGGCCTTGTCATAGACAAAATGTTGACGTTGCCCAACACTTACTACTACAGTACTATAAATGTTACTAATGCTATGAGGATTCAATAATTTATATATATTATTATAAAATGGATCCTATTTGCCTAGTGTAAGGGAATTGGTCAAATGAACCTCTTCATCATGCCCTTTAATGTCAGAAAAAATGTTGCATAACATGAACCACAATTTAATGATCAAGAAGATTTTATTTGTATTATTAGAGTGTTAGCTGTCAATAACTGAGAAAAAATATTTTGTATTATTAAAGCATGTGGGCTTACCGAAAGTATGTTACTTTGTCGTTAAGCAAGGCTAGTGGCTAAAATAACTTATGTAACCTGTAGTTTGATAGAAATTAAAGAGCCATAAAAATAAAAATAAAAAATAGAAAGAGTCATAATATTAGAAGGGATGTAAGTAGGTTTCAGCCCATATGCCCATTTCATCATGTTCAGATCATGAAGTCTCTTTCGATAAAAAAAAAAAAAAAAAATTATCCATATTTTATTTTTACGTCAAATCAATAAATATATAGTTATGTATTTGTTGAATTTCTATCACATTACTATAATTAACTAAAATGCATATTTATTTCATTTATTCACTTAATTATCTATAATACTTAATCCGTCTCATTTAATTGTCATGACAGAAATAGAATTTATTTTAAAAAATTCACTTTTCATTTAATTAATTCTTTTTTAAAGTATTAATATTGCAAAGTTCCAAAAAAGTTTCTCCATTACTAATCTTGATCGATAAGGCACATAAATAAAATGCATTAATTATCAAATGTGAATAAAATTAGCTTGTTTAAAGAGCATGCAAAGAAGAAAGTGGACAAGTAACATGGAACAGAGGAAGAAATACCTTGTTTGCAATTCAAACTTTCAAAATTAACTTATTTTTGAGAAATACTTATAATAAAAAACTGTTTATGTTTGTCAATAAGTTTAATCAAATAAATTATAAATAATATAATTTAACGTAAATATCAAATGCGAATAAATATTTAGGCCTCTTTTGCACAAATTGACAGAATGATTCGGATGGTTCTTGAATCTTGACATTAATAAACCAATCTCACATTGATGAAAGAACTGGGCAATCGTCAGCCCAGCCGCATGTTAATAAATGTCAGCCCAATAATAAAATGTCCAATAATTCTAATTTTTAAGTTTCCAACCAACTGACATATATGTCATTCTTATTATAAATAGTTGTTTCATAATATTTGTCATTTCATAAAATCAATACATAAATTCCAATATTCTTTCTATTTGACCCTTGTGAGTTATTAGTCTTGAAAGTATACATTTGACTAACATAGAAAAACTAAATGAATAATGTTCATTGGTCAAATTAATTAATCAAAATAAATTAATTCATATTCATTGATTAAAAAGTTTGACTTCAAAAAAAATTAAACAAGGATAGAATAGTAAACTTATTTAATTTCTTAATGCACGTGAAATAAAAAATTGTGACATATAAATAAGAACAGGGGAATACTATTTTGGAAAAAAATAAATTACTAAAAATTAACTCCAAGGTAGTTTAAAAAATTGTTAATATTAGAAAACCATATATCTTCATTTTGGTCTCTATAGTTTAAAAAATTGTTAATATTAGAAAACCATATATCTTCATTTTGGTCTCTATCGATATATATCAAAATCTCCTTGAATATTATATTTTATATATAACGTGAAAATTATTTTCTAACTGTTAAAGAGCAAATTACAAGAGTTCAAGTAGAAAATTATATTTGCAGCATGACAAAACTTGTCTTTTTGTTTTTATTTTTTCTCAGTATAATATTATAATATGGTGACTTTTTTTTTGGTTGAAAATATGGTGACTTCATAACGATTTACAATTTAAAGGGAAAAAAAATGAATGTGTCAACCGTGAAAGCTGGAATTAGTTATTTTGACCTGATTAATTACATTAGGAAATGGAAAAAATATTTCGTTGTATTTTTTTTATCTGTCACTTCACTTAAAAGATTTGGTCAAACATATGTCTCTTTAAAAAATTATAAAAAGACATAAATCGATTTTAGGGATAGTTTTGCACTTTTAATCTCTTAATTAATGATGAATTTTAATTTTGATTTTTATAATATTCCATTAAGTGTATTTAAGTTTTCATTAACTATTTGGAAAGCCACCTGGTAATTGGAATTGGTGTAATTACTAGGGTAGTAATTACCAGCCTAGTAATTACACAGTCTAGTAATTACACTGACTTGTTTGGCTGCCACAGTGTAATTACACATGTCCTGTTTGGATGCCACAATGTAATTACACATGTTTGTGTTTGGATGCACAATTGCAATCATAAAATTATATTAAATTTTAAAAATAAAAATTAATTATTTAAAATTTATACTAGACAAATAAGAAACTTTATAAATGATATTAAATTAAATATTTAAGATATATATTCTTTTTTGAAAATATATTAAATAATAAACATGTGTTCCTAACTAATATTATGAAAAAATTATGGATTTATTTTTTTTCAAATTAATATATTTCAATTGAATTGATCATAAAAACTAAAAGTATGAAATTTCTACGAACATCGTGAAATGCATGTTTGATAAATAGATTAATATATAAATAAATGTCATAAATTTTTAAATGTTCGACAAAAAGATAATCTATCAAGTCTAATTAAAAATGACTTGCAATGTGAGTTCAATATTACTAAAACAAATGAAACTGAAAATATAACATAAGTTATAAATTCAAAACAAAAAAATTAACATAATACTCTTATAGCAAATTTCAACATAGCATACATAAATATGATTTATTTTTTATTTTTTTTAAAAAGAAAACGTAAGTCTATAACCTTACTTAACAATAAATTCTATTTTAATTTAAAAATTAAAATACTAATAAAATTATGCTAATGAGAAAATAAGCATGGCATAAAGAAATCGATAATACAAAAAAATTATATAGAATCATGTGAAGTAAGGTTGAGAACGAGAAGAAAATGAAATATAATAATATAAAATAAAAAATAAACTTTTAGAAAATGTTAGAATAATAAAAATAGAACTTAAAATAATAGAAGTAAAAAAAATAAAAAAATAAAAATAGAATTAAAAACAAGAAATTAAAAACTAATCAGCTGGTAATTCATGCAATTACAGCAATTCACAGCCTCTGCATATGAATTGTATAGTGTAATTACCTCCTGCCAATTACATCAACTACCTGCTGATCAAGTAATTACATGTCCAACCAAACAGTACAAACAATGTAATTACACTCAATTACACCAAATCCAGTTACCAGGGTGTCCTTCCAAACAAGCCCTAAGTGAAATGTTTGTTAATATGTTTTTTTTTATCCCTTTATAAAAATATTTAATTTTTAGGTTATTGTTTAAATTATAGCACTCTCAAATATGAAATAACATAATGAATTCAACATAATACAACAACAATGAAATGACTTAACACTAAATAATTCATTAACGTTATAAAGATTCAAGATTAGAGAGATAAAAAAAATACATAAATTAATTAAAGATTATACATTTGATCGGATTATAATATGGGAAGTCAAAAGATTACAACTTTGAAAACTATAGTCTTAGGCTGTTAGCCACCTCTGGAGTTTTTGGAAAGCAAATATTAGTTTGTTTCCTTAAAATTAAGGGAAAATTAAAGAGTTTTACATTTTACACCTAATAATATAATTTAATAGTTATTGAATTGAAAATCAGGAGATAAAGTTGAAAATATCAAACGATTTTATTTCATGTAAAAGGTTTTGTATCATATACATGTATGATGGAAGGTAACATGTGCATCATAAAATTAGTCTAGATAAATTCATTTGAATCTTAAATTTTTGACACAAAATATAAGTACATATATATGTAAAAATATATTAAAAATCTTAATAAATATTAAATCTAAATCCGTAATTTCATATTCTAACATTATAAAAAACCGAATTTCAAAAATCTTAAAAATTAAATTCATTGAATTTTTAAATTTGAATCCGTCTATAAATGTACACAAATTAACCCTAAAAATAACACGTATTTCATAAAATTACTCGAGATAGGGTCAAATTAATCCGATCACACGAGTCATAAAATAAACTCATTGCATCCAGAAAAAAGTCGGTTGACTATGCCGACAAAGTTTTAACAATAAATTATCACCTCTATCCCATCTCTATATTTATTATTACACAAAGCTAACCTTTCTCCCCAAGAATTTTTTTTTGAAAAAATGATATACTCAAATGTGTGGCACGGGAAATATTTTATTTTTAATTAGAGGTCTCGAATTCGAATTCTGAATATGAATTTTTTTTTTGTTAGAGTAGATTTGAGCTCTGTATATAGATTTAATCATGTTGAAAATACCATTTTTGAATGAGTCGAGCCCAGCCCAAATTAATATTTGATTATTGTAGCATTTTTAATTCTCACCTGTCTCATCAACATAACAAGAATCTTCAAAATGGTCCAAATTGATATCAAGGTCAGTAAATTTTACTAATTTTTATAATTGGGTTTGACTATTTCAAGCTTTTAGTTCGTGGAGTCTACTGCAGAATTGAGGTGGGTAATTACTAGTTATAAATACAGTTGTCGATTATTGATTGGTTTAACATGTCAACGGCGAGTGAGTTTTACCTCTATCAAATTAAAGTGTTTATTTGATCACTAGCTAAGTTTGAATATGTAACTTATACTACATGTGAAGTTTAAGGGACTATTGATATTTAGCCTATTATTTATAAGTCGAATGTGTTTAAGGAGCTATCGCGATACTTAGCCTATTATTTATAAGTCGAATATTGTAGACATGACTTTCTGATTCTAAACTGGTGGGCAGGAAAAAGTTAAGCTTGACAATCAATAGTATTGTTTTTGTTTTTTGTGTCAGCTATGTTGAGGCACTTCATTTGCTGTCAATTTCTCTTCATGTTACTAACTTCTGCAGCATTAGACATAATCACTACAGATAAATCCATTAGAGATGGTGACACAATTGTTTCAGCTGGAGGGATTTATGAGCTTGGATTTTTCTGCCCTGGAAATTCGAAGAATCGTTACATTGGCATATGGTACAAGAAGATATCACCTATAACTGTTGTGTGGGTTGCAAACAGAGATATTCCACTTAATGACACTTCAGGAGTGTTAACACTTAATCCCAATGGAATTCTTGTACTTGTTGATAAATCCAATGTCTCAATTTGGTCATCAAACTCATCAAGATCGTTAAAGAATCCAAAAGCACAGCTCCTGGATTCCGCGAACCTTGTTGTTAGTGATGGAAATGATAGAGATCAGGGAATTAATTTCGCGTGGCAGAGTTTTGATTATCCAGGAAATACTTTATTACCTGGAATGAAGGTAGGAATAGATTTGGTTACGGGCATGGATAGGTATGTAACGTCATGGAAGAGCACGGATGATCCTACTCCTGGTGAATACGTAGATCGTGTTGATTCACATGGATACCCTCAATTGTTCTTGTTGAGAAATTCATCTGTAGTGTTTAGCTCAGGGCCATGGACTGGTGCTGCATTTTCTAGTAGTCCTAGTAATAAACCAACTTTGTATTATACATTCGAGTTTGTTATCAATCAGAAGGAAATTTACTTCAAATACGAGCTTAAGAATGACTTTATGCCCACCAGGGTGGTGCTCAACCCGGATGGGGTGATTCAACACCTAATATGGATTGAGCATACTCAGAGCTGGTTTCTCTACTTGACAGCACAACTTGATAATTGTGATCATTTTGCTTTATGCGGACCTTATTCAAGTTGCAACATCAATAACTCCCCTCCATGTGACTGTTTGAAAGGTTTTGAGCCTAGGTTTGTATTTGTTAAACTATGTGATCATCTCGCGTTAAGCTATCAGAGAGAGTGCACTTTTGAATTTTGATTACTAAGTTATGTTTTCACACACCTCCCTCATGTGTGTGCTTGATTCTTTTTCTTGGACCAAACACGTGTAATTATTTTTTTGCCTTCACAGGTATCCTCAAGATTCTGCAGCAGACTGGTCTAGTGGTTGCGTAAGGAGAACTTCTTTAAATTGTACCCATGATGGTTTTCTTAAATTTACGGGTATCAAGATGCCGGATTCTAGAAACTCCTGGTATAATGAGAGAATGAACCTTGAAGATTGCGAGAAAATGTGCTTGGCTGATTGCAATTGTATAGCCTACTCAGATCCTGATGTTAGAAATGGCGGAAGTGGATGCTTACTATGGTTTGGAGAACTCATAGATATACGAGAGTTCAGCCAAAATGAGCAAAATCTTTATGTGAGAATAGCTGCTTCAGAATTAGGTAATGACCTTACTCTGCATAAATGCACAACTCTTTAGAATTGAAGGAATTCTGCTATCTTATTTACTCACTTGATGGACATTAAAGTTGATTAGGTGCTTTAGTAGTTGCTAATATGGTGATTTCATTATAAAGGATAAGAATCCTTTTATCCACCTATGACAAAGTATCCCTCTAACTCTTCTAACCAAAGCTGAAACAAAATTGTGTAACGATTTATCAGACATTAGATGGTTTGTACATCTACACTATTTCCCCATTAGGTGCCATGGAAGTTGGAGCTGATAATCTAGTACAAACTTGTCAGTATGACGATCACCCTTCCCCTCATTTTCTGTGGTACTGGAACAGAAGTAGCTTGCTGCAAGGAGCATTTGAATAATTTCAAATCTTACTCTACGACTATATGGATACTAGGACATAACCGGTTAGTAGGATTGCTAAGGGATGAGACTTCATTCCCTTTAAAGGCTTAAAAATATGCTAGACCTCATGACAGATCAAGGCTGTTGACAGCAGGTGGTAATCATATGCATTCTGTCCTTAGTAGTACCGCTTGTAATCAGTGACACTGTACTTTAATATGTGTCATCTTTCAAAGAAGATTTCCGATTTAACAATGCAGCTTGTAATCAATTAAACATTGACTACTTTTTCAGTAATCTTGTTGATTGAATGCCCTGGTCAACAAGTTACAAAGTCTGCAGGGCTTCATAACAAAATAAGAAGTAATACAATCAATGCAATTAACTACTGATATGGCTAACTCATATGTAAATTGAATACTGATTATGAACTAATATAGAACATGTTCAGACAGGACGCGGAGGAGAAAGAGGTCAGTCCTGATTGGTGTCATTTCAGCAGTGGTAGCAACACTTATCCTCAGCTTTTTAGCTTGGTTTTACTTCCAAAGAAGGAAAAGAAGAAGAAGAACAGGTAATATAGCTGAGGTACTCTTGTCTATCTGGCTGACATTGTTCGCCTTTACCAAATTCTCATTGATATCATGTTTGTGGCAGGCGAATGTATATTGACAGGTTCAAAAGTTGAAAATGAGGACATGGTGCTTCCATTGTTTGATTTAGTTACTGTTACTAGCGCCACTGGGAACTTCTCTTCTGCTAATGTGATTGGGGAAGGCGGCTTTGGACCGGTTTACAAGGTAAATCAACTTTGATCTTCAACTTCTAGTTAGAAGTGCCATCTTTAATCCTTGATAGAAAATTGCAGGGTATCCTACCAAATGGACAAGCAATAGCAGTAAAGAGGCTATCGGAGTATTCTGGACAAGGCATTCAAGAGTTAAAAAATGAAATTGTTCTCATTTCCAAGTTGCAACATAGGAATCTTGTCAAGCTATTGGGTTGCTGCCTTGAAGGAGAAGAACGGATGCTAATCTATGAGTTCATGCCCAACGCTAGCTTGGACTATTTCATTTTTGGTCTGCTTTTTCATGATTTATTGGCTATACTAGTACTTGACAAGCCCTCAATATCTCTGATCACTCAATGATTAGTTCTACATTGTGCAGATCCAAACAGAAAAGCTTCACTTGGATGGAAGAATCGTTTTGAAATTGCTATGGGAATATCTCGCGGTCTTCTTTACCTTCACCAGGATTCAAGATTAAGAATTATTCACCGAGACCTCAAGACCAACAACATTTTATTAGATAGTGACATGAATGCCAAAATTTCTGACTTCGGCCTTGCCAAAATTTTTGGTGGAGACCAAGAGGAAGGAAAAACTAAGAGAGTAATAGGGACATAGTAAGTTTCTACACATCTTTAAATCATAGAACCTTTATTACATTTAATCAGTACATCATGAGCATAAATATATTGAGTTGATGCAGTGGATATATGTCCCCGGAGTATGCTGTTGATGGAAAATATTCAGTGAAATCAGATGTATTCAGTATCGGCGTAATCATTCTTGAAATAGTTAGTGGCAGAAAGAACAGAAAATTTCGTCATATGGAACATCATCACAATCTCTTGGGACATGTAAGCACATATATATGGAACAAAACTTCGTTCCCTTAATTCACTCTTAACTTTCTGTTGTGAATACATTTATATAAATGTGTTCTGTTTGTAATTCAGGCATGGTTACTTTGGAGTGAAGGCAACGCGTTGGAACTGATAGAAGAATGTATCAAAGAATCATTTTCAGAATCTCAAGTGTTGAGATGCATCCAGGTTGGTTTGTTATGCGTCCAAAAACTCCCCGAGGATAGGCCTACAATGGCATCAGTAGTTTTCTGGTTAGGCAATGAAGGTTTAGCTCTTCCTCAACCAAAGCAACCTGGTTTTTTCATAGAGAGGAATTCAATAGAATTAATAGAGTCATCAACTGATGAAGTATATGTAAGTAGCAGCGCGTCGATAACAGTTCTAGAACCAAGATAGACATATAATTCCAATTGGAAGTTATGAAATGTACACACTTTTTTCTTATTGTCAATATGAGTTCTAGTGTATATATGATAAGAGTAATGTTCTTAGTCAAGAGTTCAAGTAAGAAAATCATATTTGCAGCATGACAGAAACTTGCCTTTTTATTATTTTTTCTTAGTACCTTATTATATGGTGACCTTACATTATGAAAGGAAAAAATGAGGTAACAATATGCAATAATTTGAGTTTGAGGTTATTGGTCAAGCTTTTAGAAAGAAAAAAAAAGTATTTTTGAGTTGTAAAGTAAGCGTAAGAAAATACTGTAGTTTTTTCTCCCAAGTACTTTCGAAACCTTGGCCAAGAAAAAGTGATGAGTCAAACACAAATTTGCTTCGATCCAAAAAAAACTTCAAAAAAGTATTTGTATAAAAAAAACAACTTTTCAAAATGGGTAAATTTTGAAAACTTGACCAAACAGGTTGTAATTTAGCATGTTTAGGTAATAAAAAGAGGTAACAATATGCAATCATTTAAATCATGATTAAGTTCTAATAGTTCGAAAATCACTTCGAATCATTATTTAAATCATGATTAGTCAACAACGTGCAACTTTGAAACTCTAATTAGCCGCCTCTATGGCCTCTCTCAACAGAAAAGTTGAAACAATTATTACTCAACTAATCAGTAAATTAAATTAATTAAACAAAGAAGCCGTGATAGACCTTTATTAATAAGGATTTGTTTGGTTGAAGATATTTGGAGTTATTTCCGCTATAAAATTCATACCAAAATTATGAATTTATCTATATATCTCATATAAAAGATGAGATTATTTATTCCAGTAATAATCGCAAAATTATAATCTTGACTTAACCTTATTTTGAATCAAACGACTCGCGTTATCGAAAATCAAATAATGGATCACCTCCTTAAGATGCTTTCAAAATCCACTTCACATTTCACATCCAAGAGATGTAGCCTAGTAGTCCACAAAGTTGGTCAGTAATTATGAGTCTCAAATTCAAATTTCAGCGTAGGCAAAAAATAATTAATATTAGGGGTGTGTTTAATAGGATGAAAGAAAACATTTTCTAAAAAAACAAGTATTTGATATGCAAGTAAAAAAAACATTATGCTAAAAGCATTTTTATATAACTAAGACAAAATTATGAGGATGACATTGGGGCGTAGAGGAGACCATACTTGTTTTTTCTACTTTCATTATGAAATTTTCGGGAAAAAAAATATTTTTCGAAATTTTTGTTTGAACAAACATGAGAAAATTGGAGTACATATTCCTACTTTGATGGGATTTAAGTAACCAGATATTTGTGTTGGTGAGAGGTAGTGTAATTAGTCCAGGTGTGCCTGACTATTATTTTAATAAAAAAGTTTTTCTTTTCATAATCTGTTTAAGAGGAATATTTAACATGACTTGTTAATTCTAAAGTGGTGGGCAGGAAAACTCAACTTTGTCAATCAAATAAATGTATTGTTATTAATTTTTGTATCAACTATGTTGAGGTTCAAAGGCCTTAAGATTGTCAATCAAAAAAAAGAGTCAGAATCCATGAAAGTCCTATTTTCTTTATGCATTTGCTGCCAATTTCTCTTCATTTTACTAACTTCAGCAGCATTAGATACAATCATTACAGATAAATCCATTAGAGATGGTGAGACAATTGTTTCAGCTGGAGGGATTTATGAGCTTGGATTTTTCAGCGCTGGAAATTCGAAGAATCGTTACGTTGGCATATGGTACAAGAAAATATCAAATGGAACTGTTGTTTGGGTTGCCAACAGAAACAATCCACTGAATGACAATTCAGGAGTGTTAACACTCAATCACAATGGAATTCTTGTACTTGTTGATAAATCCAATGTCTCAATTTGGTCATCAAACTCATCAAAATCCTTAAAGAATCCAAAAGCACGGTTACTGGATTCAGGGAATCTTGTTGTCAGTGATGGAAATGATAGAGGCCTGGAAAATAATATCGCGTGGCAGAGTTTTGATTATCCAGGAAATACTTTGTTACCTGGTATGAGGATAGGAAAAGATTTGGTCACGGGAATGGATTGGCATGTAACGTCATGGAAGAGCACGGACGATCCAACTCCTGGTGAATATGTAGATGGTCTTGATTCTCATGGATATCCACAATTGTTTGTGTGGAAAAATTCATCTGTAGTATTTAGCTCAGGGCCATGGAATGGTATTGCATTCAGTGGTAGTCCTAATAATAAACCAAATACATATTACAGTTTCGAGTTTGTTATTAATCAACAGGAAATTTACTACACATATACAATTAGGAATGACTCGATGCCCACCAGGGTGGTGCTCAATCCGTCTGGTGTGCTAGAACACCTAACATGGATAGAGCGCAGTCAGAGCTGGTTTCTCTACTTGACAGCACAATTTGATAATTGTGATCGTTTTGGTTTATGTGGACCTTATTCAAGTTGCAACATCAATAACTCCCCTCCATGTGACTGTTTGAAAGGTTTTGAGCCTAGGTTTGTATTTGTTACACTATGTGATCATTTCACGTTAAGCTGTCAGAGAAAGCACACTTTGGACTTTTGATTACTTACTTATGTTTTCACACGCCCCTCATGTGTGTGCTTGATTCTTTTTTTGTTACTTAATTATGTCTTCACCCTTCACAGGTATCCTCAAGATTCTGCAACAGACTGGTCAAGTGGTTGCGTAAGGAGAACTTCTTTGGATTGTACCCATGATGGTTTTCTTAAATTTACGGGTATCAAGATGCCTGATTCTAGAAACTCCTGGTATAATGAGAGCATGAACCTTGAAGATTGTGAGAAAATGTGCTTGGGTGATTGTAATTGTACAGCCTACTCAGATCTTGATGTTAGAAATGGCGGAAGTGGATGCTTACTATGGTTTGGAGAACTCATAGATATACGAGAGTTCAGCCAAAATGAGCAAAACCTGTATGTGAGAGTAGCTGCTCCAGAATTAGGTAATGTCCCCACTCTGCACCATTCTCTCGTCTTAACACAACTCTTTAGAATTGAAGGAAATCTACTATCTTATTTACTTCATAAACATTAAAATTGTTTATCAGCCATTAAATGGCTGTACATCTACAATAGTTTCCCCTTAAGGAGGGACCTGATAATCTAGTACGAACGTATCCATCTAGTAGTGCTGTACTTGCATTTGCCTCTCAGATCATCCACTAGTCCCCTTTGTTGCAGACTTTATTTTGTATAGAGTTTGACACTAGCAGCTATATTCAGAATGAATAACCATATAGGAGAGCAAAGATTGTTGCGTAACAGTTTCCTACAAGGGATTTTAGGAAAGCCTTCTGATGTGCTAGACCTTATGGAAGATCAAGGATGTTAACAGCGGAGGATGGTCGTACACACTCTGTCCTTTAATAGTTACTGATTAGCAAGTCTGCGGGGCTTCATAGAAAAATAAGAAGTAATACAATCAATGCAATTCATTACTGATATGGCACACTCATATGTAAATTGAACATATTCAGACAGGAAGGGGAGGAGAAAGAGGTCAGTCCTGATTGGTGTCATTTCAGCAGTGGTAGCAACATTTATCCTCAGCTTTTTAGCTTGGTTTTACTTCCGAAGAAGGAAAAGAAGAAGAGGTATATATACTTGAGATACTTGTGTCTATCTGGCTGACATTGTTGGCCTTTTACTAATTCTCATTGATATCATGTTTGTGGCGGGCGAATGTTATTGACAGGCTTAGAAGTTGAAAATGAGGACATGGAGCTTCCATTGTTTGATTTAGTTACTGTTACTAGTGCCACTGAGAACTTCTCTTCTGCTAATGTGATTGGGGAGGGAGGCTTTGGACCGGTTTACAAGGTAAATCAACTTTTATTCTCAATGTCTAGCTAGAAGTGGCATCATTGACACTTGATAGAAAATTGCAGGGTATCCTACCAAATGGACAAGATATTGCAGTAAAGAGGCTATCAAAGCATTCTGGACAAGGCTTTCAAGAGTTAAAAAATGAAATCGTTCTCATTTCCAAGCTGCAACATAGAAACCTTGTCAAGCTATTGGGTTGCTGCCTTGAAGGAGAAGAAAGGATGCTAATCTATGAGTTCATGCCCAACGCTAGCTTGGACTATTTCATTTTTGGTTTGTTTTTCATGATTCATTAACTAAATACTACTTGATATGTCCTCAATATCTCTGCATCACTCAATGATTAGTTCTACATTGTGCAGATACAAACAGAAAAGCTTCACTTGCATGGAAAACCCGCTTTGAAATTACTATGGGAATATCTCGAGGTCTTCTTTACCTTCACCAGGATTCAAGATTACGAATTATTCACAGAGATCTCAAGACCAGCAACATTTTATTAGATACTGACATGAATGCCAAAATTTCTGACTTTGGCCTTGCCAAAATTTTTGGTGGAGATCAAGTGGAAGGAAAAACTATGAGAGTAATAGGGACATAGTAAGTTTCTACACATCTTCAAATCATAGAATCTTTATTACATTCAATCAGTACATGAGCATAAATATATTGAGTTGATGCAGTGGATATATGTCCCCGGAGTATGCTGTTGATGGGAAATATTCAGTAAAATCAGATGTATTCAGTATCGGCGTAATCATTCTTGAAATAGTTAGTGGCAGAAAGAACAGGAAATTTCGTCATTTGGAACATCATCACAATCTTTTGGGACATGTAAGCACATACAGCACAAAACTCCATTCCCTTAATTCACTCTTAACTTCCTATTGTGAATACATTTGTATAAATGTGTTGTTCTGTTTGTAATTTAGGCATGGTTACTCTGGAGTGAAGGCAACGCGTTGGAATTGATAGACGAATGTACCAAAGAATCATTTTCAGAATCTCAAGTGTTGAGATGCATCCAGGTTGGCTTGTTATGCGTCCAAAAACTCCCCGAGGATAGGCCTACAATGGCATCAGTAGTTTTCTGGTTAGGCAATGAAGGTCTGGTTCTTTCTCAACCAAAGAAACCTGGTTTTTTTATCGAGAGGAATTCAACGGAATCAGCAGAGTCACCTGATGAAGGATATCTAAGTAACAATGTATCGATAACAGTCCTAGAGCCAAGATAGACATAAAACCCAACAATTAGAACTTTTGAAATGTATCCACTTTGTGCTGTTTTTGTCAACAGTATTAGTGTATATATGGACTATATCATGAAGTGCATTGAGGAAGATAGTCTAGTATTTCTGTTTTTCATTGACATGTGTATTCTTCGATACTATAATAAACGTAACAAATTGGCCTATTCTGAGTAACTTGTAAAAATCCGTCTCCGCTGTGCTGACCATCAAAATTGCATACTATATGTACATATGAATAAGAAATTGAGTCATTTTTTGCATACATACACTCAAGTTTATGGAGTATGGGTGATTGTATATATGCAGAAGATATTATTATAATTGAAAGGAAGTTGCATTGAAATTTCCTGTTCTCCCTGTGTGAAGCAACAAATATGATGGTTCATGTTTTTGTCCCTTTAATTTTTAACCTTTTACTAACTTTATTTAATGATACCTATAATTTGTGTTGTCTTGTGGTTTAAGGAAACACCCAGGAATATTCATGTACTTGCTGTGTATACAGTGTCCCAAAACACTTGGATCATAATTAGTGTCTTTTTGCAATCTTACAAATTAGTGGCATTACTAAATCCCCTCCAAAAATTATAAAGTATTGTGCTAGCAAGTGTTATATAGTTTGTAATATTGGAGTAATACTATGGTTGAAATAACAGTTGACTATCATGACTGAAATAATTTGGGTACTATTATTGATAAAAAATGAATTTAGTGACGGACAAATTTTGTAGTTAAACAGCAAAATACGTTGCTAATAATACTTATCGATATATTTTCATTAGCTATGTTAAATTAGGTCTTAGGCCTAACTCACACCCCGAAAGCTAGCTCATGAGGGGAGGTTTGTCCAAGTCCATATAAGGAGACCACATTCCCATTCCTCTACCAATGTGGGACATCTTAACACTCCCCCGCACGCCCAGACCTCAACTGGAGCGTGAACACTTCTAAATGGGGGCCCATCATCGATGAACAACAAACTGGAATGGGCCCGACTCTGATACCATGTTAAATTAAGTCTTAGGTCTAACTCACACCCCAAAAGCTAGCTCATGAGGGGAGGTTTGTCCAAGTCCATATAAGGAGACCACATTCCCATTCCTCTACCGATGTGGGACATCTTAACACTCCCCCGCACGCCCAGACCTCAACTGGAGCATGAACACTTCTAAATGGGGCCCATCATCGGTGAACAACAAACTGGAATGGGCCTAGCTCTAATACCATGTTAAATTAGGTCTTAGGCCTAACTCACAAGTCACACCCCAAAAGCTAGCTCATGAGGGGAGATTTGTCCAAGTCCATATAAGGAGACCAAATTCCCATTCCTCTACCAATGTGGGACATCTTAACAAGCTATAAGCAAAATAGCGACGGATCAGCAACGAAATTCGTAGCTAATTCCGATGTTTTTAGTAGCATATATCACTGAAATAGTTGAACGGATACTATTGAAGTAGTTTGGATACTACTGTTTCGTAGAAATTGTTTTCGTTTGAATAAAAAATATGGCTTTCGACTTATCTTTATCATATATATATATATTCGATTTTCCATCTCGTTATTTGGGTGTTGTTTACGCACCAATTTTCTATCTCACTTTGATGTTTATTTACTGAAAGTTTTTTCTTTTTTTGTTGTTTTAAGTGTTGAAATAACTATAAAGAAATATAACCATTTCAAACAAGTATCTGTTTCAACTGTTTATGTTCTCTATAAATAGAGACGTCAATTATTCTATATCGATCACTTTTAATTCAACTGGTAATATGAGTGTTGTATCCAAAGGAGCATTGTCTAATAACCCTATAAATATACAATCATTCTTTTAAGACAGTAATAATATCACGTCTCAAGCCTTTTCTTCGTCTATTTTCTAACTGTAGATAGGATTATTGCATAGGGTTACTAAATGCAAGTAAAAGCCAGAAAAGTGTCACATGATGCACTAATAATCTTGGCAATCTAAAAAATAAATATTAATATTAATTTGATCTTTTATCTGAGAGTGTTATAGCAATGGTCCCCCTTTTGTGTAATACGCGAAGGTAGCTGAGTCATAGTTTTTTTATCGCTATATTCTTAGGATAGTAATGTGGATTAACAACTTGAAAAAATTGTCTAAAAATGAAAATAAATTGATCCTCAATTTTTATCTTGCAGTATTTTTTTGTGTGCTGGTAAATTGCTTATTCAATTACTCTATTAGCTTACAATATATGTGATATTATTTTTCTTATTAGTATATTTTAATAAGAATAATATATTTTTATATTTAAAAATAATTCAATTCTAAACTTTCCATATTTTGTAAGATAAATGTTATGATATATTTAACAATTAACATTGTAAGTTTCATAAGCTTGTTTTATTTGTTAAATTTTACGATGAATTAAATTATATCACACAAATTAAAACGAAGAACGGTATATGAATTACAACCAAAACACAGAGAAGATAGATTGTGACTCAACGTACTGAGAGAAAACATTCAGTATGTACGTTACCTTCCATTTCCGTATTTCTAGTTTTAACTCTGTCGAAAAGACTACTAAAGATAAATTTTGAATTATATAGTGTTTTATATATTAGAAAAAACACAAATGGTCACCTTTTTAGTGTGGACCACGGCTGTCAAGTGCCAATGATATGGTTCGATCAATATTATATTTTAAAATAGTACTATACTAGTTTGTTCAATTACTCTATCATACATAATCAAAATTAAATTTTATAAACTGTCCCAATCATTTCAATCGATTTTTCTTTGATATGGATTCAATAAATTTTTTTATCATATTAGAAAAGACGTTAGGTAAGAGTCACAATTTTGTTAGAATATCTGATTTGTTACATACAGCAATAACAAACTTTGATATAACACATGCACAAAGTGCATCTTATCATCTAAAATTAATTATATACGAAAGTGATGCTCTACAAAATATGACAAATTTCATATAATTACTAAACTCAAATAAATATTTAAATTAGGAGCAATTTATTGTCTTAATCTTTTTGGAAATTTACATAAATATATATTTGCATAATATAATTATATAAAGTTATATACTATCCTTAAAAAAATAGTTACACGTGAACAATATGTAGCCAAAGTGCCAAACACTCTTATTAAGCTTGTTTATAAAAACAAAATATCTCCATTAATTTATTATAAGGTTATAAATTTTACATTAAAACCTACAATTTTAATTAAATTAAAAATCTAATAACCAATTCGAGTATAAGTTTGATTTGATCAGTTTGGCCGATTTTTAAATTTGTTTTTGACACCCCTAACTGTGGTTTGACCTTAAAAAGTGTACTACAATTAATTAAAAATTGTGTCCAAAAAATTTCAACTTCTTTAAACTGTTGTACTTATTATTTTCTTTATCCACTTCTGTTTAAGTACATAAGAAAAAAAAAATCGATTTACCCAAAAATATAATGGGACATTTAAGTTGAATGGAATAATAAGTAGAAAGTACAACCTTAAATAGGAGATTGAATTTGAATTCCCTCTTTTTCTTAGATCAAGATCTTGGTTGGTTCAAAAGTTGTTATGGTGGTATTACTATATATTCTAAACTATAAATTTTGTCTGAGAATTTTGAATTTATGAGTTTCAAATATTAAGAAAAATGTAACGACTTATAATTAAGTTCTGAATAAATTATTTATAAAGATTAAGTTCATTTCTTAACATAAATATATAATTTTAAAATTACTGAATTTTGTTGCTTGGTGAAAAAACACCAACAAATTCTATATCACATGTGACTTTGAGGATTTGCAGCACCATCTTTTTGTTCTTAACTGATTATTTCCATGTTTCTTTTAATTTATATTTTCTAGTTTTGTTTTTTGTCTCATATTTATTGATTTTATTCTGCTTTAAATCATTTATTCTCTATGTCTGGAACATTAATTATTGATTCAGATTTGAAACGCCAACTAATAATTAAGGCTTTTATTTATTAAAATAAAGGTGTAAATATTGTCCATCTCTAAATTCTGTAAACGTAAAGGACAAATCACACTAGCTAGCAAAGATATATAGGCACTTAATTATTAATTCAGATTTAGGAATACTATTGTGTATGGAAATGGGCAGAAGTTGCCCTAGCTAGTAGAAGAAAGTATAGAAATGTTATCCCATTACACATGCATGTACCCTACAAACACACGTACACATCGTTATCATTTACGTCAGGGTAGTCAGGTACACAAAGCATCCTGCATTAGCAGAGTACAGGAAAGGATCGCATATCAAGGGATCGGATGTGGTGTAGACAGTCAACCTGATGCAAACATTAATGACTGTACTTTCACAGCTCGAATCTGTGACCTAGCTATAGCAAACATGGACGGAGATAACTTTACCGTTACTTCGAGTCTCACACAACCCATCGTTATCATTCAAATCTAAGAAAATCAAGAAAGAGTAGTGTGTGTGAGAGGTTTTCCTGTAAATCTCACTAAAAAACAACTCCTTTTTC
Organism: Solanum chiquidenum; assembly: GCA_029582725.1. Classification (NCBI taxonomy): domain Eukaryota; kingdom Viridiplantae; phylum Streptophyta; class Magnoliopsida; order Solanales; family Solanaceae; genus Solanum; species Solanum chiquidenum. Next base: position 7,550 of record JAJOOS010003525.1, on the reverse strand, counting down.
ATAAGTGTACTGTTCTTTCAAATGATTCCTCATGCAACTTCCAGGAAGGATAGAATCTTACAAGCCAACAACTTTACAACCTCCACACATTAATTTCTTTCACTATATATACACACAACATATACACACAACATATATACACACAACATATACACACAAACACACACACATCTTTCTTTAGTGACCGCGAAAAATGGAAGATCCTTATGGATTTGAAGATTATTTCCCTTCAATGATGGAGAGATTAGGCGCGGAAGGATTCATGAGGGAGCTTTGCAATGGATTTTGTTTACTTATGGATGTGAGTATAGGGCTAATAACTTATGAAAGTTTGAAGAGAAACACTATGAATCTTGGTTTAAATGATTTAAGAGATGATGAGTTGATTTACATGTTGGCTGAAGGAGATTTGGATGGTGATGGAGCACTTAATCAAATGGAATTTTGTATTCTCATGTTTAGATTGAGTCCTGGTTTAATGGATGGATCTAAGCAATACATGGGTGATGTGGGGCTTATTCATTTCCAACCCTAACTAGGTTTTTATTAATTCCTTAATTTGTGTGTTTTATTGATGTAACTTGTATTAATATCATGAGAGATATGATGATGATGATGATGATCTTATGCCAAATAAATAATTCTCCATGTATATCTATGTGTGTGTATTGATTTGAAGGAGTGATGATTATTAATTATCATACTACAATATCAGGTATTTTCGACTTCATAATGTTTCATCTTTTGTAAGTTTGTTCAATGAAATAATGAAGGATATGCCTTATTAATGGAGAAGAGATGAAAGGGTTTGTTATATGTTGTTTAGGTCGATTAGAAGGTATAAAAACATGAAAAATTTAAGGGGCAATATAACATCTTGGTTCTTTTTATATTATTTTATTTTGGGATGGATCTTATAAGCAATACATGGATGATTAATTTGGGGCTTATGATTTCCAACCCTAGTTTAATTAATTTCTATGTTTCTATGTACCTTGTACTAATTAAGCAATACATGGATGATTAATTTGGGGCTTATGATTTCCAACCCTAGTTTAATTAATTTCTATGTTTCTATGTACCTTGTACTAATTAATATCATGAGGACATGATATCTTATGCCTAATTCTCCATGTATATCGATATGTGTGTCTTAATTTGAAGGAGTGGTGATTAATTAATTATCATACTACATGTATTTCTATTTCATAATGTTTCTCATCGTTGTTCAGTGAAATAGTGAAGGATATTTCATTACTAATGAAAAAGAAATGAAACGATTTGTTATATGTTGTTTAGATTGATCAGAAGATACTAAAATATCTCATTTCTTCTTTATTTTAATTTAATTGTTTTGGATGGATTTAAGTAATACATGCATGGATTATTTGAATTGGGGCTTATGATTTCCAACCCTAGTTTAATTTCTATGTTTCTATGTAACTTAATTATGTAGTAATATCACAAGAGATATCTTATGCCAAATAAATTGTTCTCCATGTATACCTATGTGCCTTAATTTGAAGGAGTGATGATCATTAATGATTTTTATATTATATCAAGTATTTCGATTTCATAATGTTTCTATAGGTATCTTATGAGTAAAATAGTGAAGTATATTTCATTACTTCGACTTTATGATGTTAGTATTCTCTCATGCTTTTGTTTTTTTGGTATATAGTGAAGGATACTCTATTAGTAATGGAAAAAAAGACGAACAAAATCTCTTATATGTTGTACTTAGAGGTAAAAATATATTTAAAGTACAATTTGATATATAACACCTCTTTAGAAAATACTGAATTAAATCTTTGACACATTTTAATTCTACCCTGAGAAAAAGTGGTGAAATTAAAATTTTCATTAACATGATTCAAAATATAAAAAATTAACTTTGGAAAGAAGCCAAGAAGATTTATTGTGTGTGTGTGTGTGTGTGTTTGTGTGTTTAGTCATGATAAAAGATATGGATTAAACTTTGTATAAATTAACATAGGTTAATAATGGCAGTATAAAAGTACAAGGCATGCATTATATGCAGTACCAACAACCGAAGCTTCATCATTCTCTTAATAAGTATATCTTCTCACGTTTGCTTCAGAAAGCATGCTCCTGGGGACGGGGACGAAGTCACGTAGAAGCAAGGGGTTCATTCAAAAGTTTTTCTCATAAAAAGTTATATAGTATATATAAAGTTAAAATTATTTTCATGTATATATAGTTATGTTGAATTTTTAGGCTTGACTTTTTGGTATGGTGATTTCTTCATATTTTAAATTTCTTAGTAAATATTCTTACTCTGCCTCTGAATTGGAGATCATTTGAAAACAACTTAATATATTTTTTATTTATTTTACCCTTGTTAATAAACTTTGATAGTAACACAAATGATATGGTATATTAAAGAGCTTCTGTGAAGAGAATTCTTTCTTAAATTTGATTCGAGTTTAGATTAAAAAGAGTTTCAAATATCATAAGCCTGATTTTTACTTCTTTTTTTCGTAGCTGAGTGAAGTACTAAATCAAACTTGTAAACTATTGTTTTTAATTTAAAACGTTTTTCTTGTTTAAAATAATGTTTCTGTAATAAAGACTGAATTTGTAATAATGTTTTCTGTAATAGTAAGGGAATAAAGAAAAGCATGTGTAAATATTAAAATCCAAAACAATACATTATACATAGCATTTCATTTTGATGAAAGTTGAAACCTCTTTATATTCTTTTTCTTTCAACAGTATCCACTCACATATTCAACATGTGTTCTATTGTCGTTTTTAATGGTCATGTAGTGGCCCCTGACATGACATCGAATTATTGATTATTATTGGTTGAATAATCGGTAGCCCCCTAAAGTTGGCATCAATTTTTACTTAGACAGCTTAACTAAACTTTATTCATTTTAGACACCTCATATTGAGTTTCGCTGTGTCATTTTGACACTTTTTGCTGACTTGACATATTGTGTGTGTTGCACCCATTTTGAGCGCGTGAGGGTTTTCTTTTTGGATTTTTTTAAATTTTTTTCCGTTTTCTTCTTCACTTTTTAACCCTACCACCTATTCCACCTTCCACCATGAAAAATTATGATAAAAACCCTTAGAAAATATGAAAAAATAAAATAAAATAACTATCACACTAATTTTAAAAACGTTTACGTTTATAAGAACAAAATTTTGAAAAATCATCACACTAATTTTGAAAAGATTTTTTAGAACAAGACACATTTTTTTTCTTCAAAAAAGTAGAAGAAGAATGTCATATATGATTTTCAAAATCAAATTCACAACAAAAAAAAAAAAAAAAAAACCTAAAATCTAATTATTATTTTTTTTAAAAAAATGGAAGAAGAACCAAAAAAGGGTTGTAGGGTTGGGGAGGCAAAAGGGACGTAAGGCAGATGGGATAGGGGTGGGGTGATGTAAGGTGGGGTGGGAGGGTAGAAAATAGGTAATTTTATTTATTTATTTTTGCTGAAAAATTAGTTGTTTTTTAATAATTTATTTTAAAATTATTATTTTTACACTCAAATGCCACATGTCAGCTTTTAATTAGTCATCATGTCATGTCATCCGCAAGTGTATTACACACACTTTGTAATTTTAGTTGATTGTCAAAAAGGTGTTAAAATGACACAACGGATCCCTACTTGAGGTGTTTAAAAAGAACAAAGCCTCCTTGAGGTGTCTAAGTGAAAATTGGTGCCAACTTTAGGAGGCTGTCGATGGGTTCAACCATTATTATTTTGTTATGACTTGTGCTGTCGACACTAACTTTCACACACCTCGACTAATTCCATGAGATATCTGTTATCAACAACAAGTAACAAATAACTCTGTCCACACCAAGGCCTGAACAGATTGAAAGAATCACTTAGTATTTTTTTGTCTCTGCTAACTCTTCCTTTATTTGAAATCTTTTTTTCATTTTTCTACAAAAATTATATTATTGGTCGGGATTTTAAATGATTGTTAAGAAAGTAAAAACACTTATTTCAAATCATGATCTCAAATCACGTGTCCAAACACAGATCAAGACTTCATATGTTGATGCATAATACTACTAACATCCATCAGTACGATTTTCTAATGCATAACCAGACTGGTAATGACTAATGAGAAAAACACAAAGCATATAGTGAAAGTCTAATGAAGAAGTTTTAGATTGCACAGCAAGTATCCAAAGGCAATCAAGTAACAATATTGTGAAGATGATAACCATAACAGATACAATCATCAAGAAGAGACCATAATAAGTTGATGTTGAGAGAGACAAGAGCTACAACAGTTCATATACATAAAATGACTCCAGACGTCACAAAGGGCCTACTGGTTCTCGGGGAAGCTGGTCAATACAAGTGCAAACCAAGGGAAGACCTCGTCCACCTTCATTATGAATCTGTCAAAAAGAATCAAGAACATCTTAGCAAAGCACTAGGAGATGGGAATATTTTTTTATCAGTACAAGGAGTAGGGAGTAATTGAAGTCGTAAAATAATGGAGATGAGAATTAGTGAAGGAGCTACAAAAGTTAATTCAAACCTCTCAATAACCTTGAAAAGCAGACTCCACAAACTAATTAATGATACTCGAAGATCAAAACAGTAAAAAGTAGTAATACAACTGAGGATGTGTTCAGCCAGGTTGCAACTATCTGCACAACAATTTCATTTCTAAACAGAATCTCACATACTCATTGATGGTGTGTTTTTCCCCTGTTGGGTTGGTCAAAATGTTTTGAAAAACACTTTCTCTAGGAAAACAAATTCCTTATAATTCAGAAATTAATGCAAGTTTTGGAGATTTGAATAACATCCTTCAACTGTTCTCTCGTGTCAACTCTACTAGAAGAATAAACTTTAGAAAGGTAAATGGGCAATTACTTTCAATGTGACACTAACTTATTTCCTAAATCTATGCAACTGCATCATAAATGGTCAAAGAAGCAAGTATCTTTGGAAAAGGGCCAGTGCAACTTCGATACTTGCCATCACTTGACGGAGTTAAAATTATATAAAATGTGAGTAAATATGACACATATTGGTCCCATTCATTTCATTTCTTTCTTTTTTCTAATGAAGTTAGATAGTTTCATTACTGGCATCAAGGATATGCAAAACCATTCACCTTATTTCATTAACTCCTTGACTAAAACCTGAAAGGGAATCTACCAAAAGAAACCACGTCTTCCTGAATCAGTACTGCATTCTTAAAAGAACTGAAACCTGCTTCCTATCAGAATTGTCAGTGTTTCTGTGCAAGTAAAACTTAATCTGATGGATAATAATAGCCTCAAAATGTCTACACCACTTTCCATGCTTACAGGAGATTTTTCTGGCTTAACAAGCACATGCACCATAGGGTTGCCTATCTTTTCATCACCCGGAACCAAAACACTCTTTATGTACATTTTTTCTTTCCCAACTAATCTTAAGGCAAGTTAATAGCTCCATGATAAGCATGTGGATGATAAGAAGAACAGCATCTAGAAGACTAGAGTAGAGCCAAATCATTAAAAAGATGGCCTTGGATTTTGCTCACACTTGGAAATGCCAAATTCGAGCATACATGTTGCTTGATAGACGACAAATTTGAAAAAGCGGCTTTGGACTTGGCATCTAATCTATCACAACTTCACTCTTCTTTTTTTCCTTTCTCGTCTTCTTTTATTACTAGGATCAGTTTTACCACCAGGTCACTCATTGAAAGATGGTAATCCCCTTCAGAGAAAACCTAAAGTCGTGGTTAGGTAACAAATCAATGAAATATGTGACGAAATAACATTGCACGCCTTCACCTAGATATCTTGGGTAAGGGATTGGTTGATTCAAGATAACCCATAACTCCAACCATTTAATCTTTTTGGACTTTCAACCCATAAGTCCAACCTTAAGTTGAGCTTAAACACTAATTTACCACAACAGGACATTTGGAACTAAAAGAGGATTAACTTTAGGATTTAACACATGTGACTGTTATTCTAAAACAGGCTTACCCCATGTTATTCTCTCAGAACTAGATAGATGACTACCCCAAAGTAATTCCTTTTCGCATTTCTAGTAATTTTTGTACCCAGGGTTCTTATGTATGATGTCAATAACAGAGAAAACAATCATGACCAAATTACATTTTCCCCCAAATTATTACGGAAATCAAGTCTATGAATCATAAAAGCATTAAGCTCATCCATATATATTAAAAGAAACAGACTGCGACATGCCAAATATAACCGGTTTTTTTTGTCAATCAAGACAAATAACAAGAACAGAAACATAAACTAAGCCTATTGAAAGATGGGGATGACAATGTAGTAGAAAAGCTTAGGAGGATGGAGGAACTAGCAATGGTTGGAGAGGCAAAGACTTCATTTTTTTCAGTTAGAGTGTAGGAAGGAGGAATGCTGAATTTTGAATTCAGTATCCCCACTTACTTCCTTTCAACTTCTCAATTGATATTACTCCTATGTAGTTGAACTTAACTTTATAGTACTAAATTTTATTATCAAAAAGAAAGATCAAACAATGTCCGATATCAAGAAGAAAATTAACAAGAAATCAGCCCGTGTACTCTAACCTGATTGTTCGTTTAGGAACAGAGTAACTGTGAAAGGAGAAAATTATTAAGGAAGCACAACATTAAGTGATTGCTATTATACATGATGATCATCAGAAACATAATAGAATACTTAATAATGAAGAAATAAGCATAACGAACAACATTCCATAATCCAAATAAACGAAATAAAGAGCACAAAGAAAAATGTTTACGGCGAAACATAAAATGAAGAAAAAGTAACAATCGGCATACCTTTTCGATCCTCAGAAGCATCATGATACTCTGCTTCCTCCTCATCTTCTTCAGCAGCTGAAGCAACAGAAACCACCGGCTCTACAACAGCATTTCCACCATCCTTATCATCGGGATACCTAACAACCACAACAGGACAAACACAGTGCCTAACACAATAATCACTAACACTCCCAAGTCTTCCATCACTCCCCCTCTTAGTAGCTCCAAATCCTCGACTCCCCATAATAACAGCACTAAGCCCTAACCTCTCAACCTCAAGACACAACCTCTCCCTCATATCATGATCCTTAACAATATGGATCTTAAACGGAATCTGAGCATCAACCAAAGGCTGAGCTAGATCAGACGCTTTAGTAGTAGTAAACGTATCGAAATCATCCTCAAGCTTCCTCTGACTCTCCTCATTCTCAGTATCAACAATAGTTAGATCAACAGATCCCCAATCAGCACCGTAGAGTACGGAAGTTGGACGGACGTGAACAAGGATAACAGCGTCACCAGGACGGAGGTACTGATTCACAGCCCACTTAACGGCGAAAGCAGACTCGTCGCTTAGATCGACGGCTATTCCGATCCTCCGCTGAGCTCCGGCGGTAGGGGTATCAGTGGTGGAAGGGGTGGTGGGTGGGGGGAAACGTGGAGAAGATGATTTGATTTTGATGTTAGCGAGACGGGGGAGATCGGAATCGGGGGTGGGGGGTGGGGGTTGTTGCTGCATTCTTATGAGATCGGAAGAGCGTCGT
>JAJOOS010003524.1:0-24266 GCA_029582725.1 Solanum chiquidenum | reverse complement strand
TTTTGCATCTTATTGTGACTAGCCGGTTATCGAATGAGTCTCTTGTTATGAACATTGCACACTAGCTAGAAAGTGTGGAGTCTTGTTTGATATTGGTGCCAATGCCTTGTGTGATGAGCTTACTTTGAACATTGTGTGTGATGGCACCTAGAATTTTCCCCGTTGGTCTGGTTGACTAAGTGATGCAAGCACTTGAAATGATCTTAGGCAACAATTTTGAAGAGTGAAACAATTTGACAATATACCTCTTTTGTGGCCAACCTTGTGAGATGTGTAAACCTTGCTTGAAACCCCTTGAGCCTTATCCCTTTTCTTGGAAGAAACTTGAACAATTGTGATCCCTCTTTATCCATTCACCTATAATTCTCATGAAATGTGTTTTGTTTGAATAGTCAACTTAGGCCAAAAGCCTAAGTTGGGGTGTGGTGAAAAGAGAAGGAAAATCAAGAAGTGTGAGAAATTTCCCCTTTGAGAATGGTTTTGAAAAATATGGAAAGAGAAAAGAAACAAAAAAAAAGAATGAAAAATTTGTGAAATAAGTGATGAAAATTACAAAAGAAATGGGGTGTCCGATAATTCATAAGAAGTTGAATAATGTGGTGGATTATGAGCATGTTTGAAATTTTAAAGAAAAGGAGAAATGTGACATTCATGCCACACTTCATGAGGGTAGCAGCCACTGAGCCTAAAATACCATACCTTTACACTCAGCCCCGCTACAAGCCTTGAAAAGACCTTTGTGATCTTGAGTGAGTTGAAACAAATGTTGATTGGAAAATAAGGGCAAACCTATGGGTGAAGTCATGCATATGTTCATCTTTTTGAGTGTGAGAGTTGTTTGTGATCCCAGAACTTTGAAATTGTTGAGAAAGTGTGTGTGAATATGGAATCATATTTGTTGTGAGGGCATTTAAGTACCTTTGTTGAGCTTGAACTTGCATTTGAAGCAAGTATTGTGAACATGAGCATCTTTGATAATGGTGAGTCACAATTTGAATCTTTGAGTGCACAATTGATCATTGTATGAGTAAATTGAGTCTTGTTGTGTGCATTCATGTTGAGTCTTATGCAACACTATTTGAGACATCCTTGAACTGTTGAACTTGAGTTTTACTTGAGGACAAGAAAAAGTTTAAGTTGGGGGTATTGATGAGTCTTGGATTTGGACTTATTTAGGGCTTTGTTTTTATAGATTTATTGTCCTCAAATGCTTAATTTGTGCCATAAACTAATATTAAATCCTTGATTTTCAGGTATATGGATTGAGGAATAAAGCAATGACACTGTCGTGCAAAAAGGAACAAAACAAACTGAAGAACTGAAGAAAGGAAAGTCTGGTGATTGCCAAGAGTGTTTGGCGAATCGCCGGGTGGCTAGTTCCACCGCATAAAGTTCCAATGTGCCAGCCCTAAGGGAAAAAACCAAGTCGACGATAGAAAGGAGCAATCGGCGAATCACCAAGCAGTTTCGCGAAGCAGTGATAGATCACCCAAAGTTACAGAACCCAAGGATGCTGAATACCAAAGAAAAAAGGTGATGTAAGAGATTCAACAAATTACAGCATTGTAAAGACAAAATCACTCTTCCCCAGTTGATGGATAATCGATTCGGTAATAGTTATCTTTTTATGATGTTTAGCTAAAACCCCAATTCTTGGGGTGTGATCATGTTATTATGGGCTGAAATAGTTTATGGGTATTGATAATTGCTAGTTTAAATGCTATTTAAAAGTGAGTTTAATCATTAATTGTGGTTTAACTTAAGAATTATAGTTGCAAATGTAGTTCTATATTTGTGTTCTTGGCTTGCTCGAGAGAGAGGCTTTAGAACTAAGATTATTGATTAATGGTTTGTAGGTATTGGGTTGACCTGGATTTAGCTTGAGAGAGTGAATCCTAAACCCAATCCCACACATTTAGCTCGAGAGAGTGAATGGATTAAGGTGTGGGCTGTTCTTCAATGTCATGCTTGTTGATGTTCGAAATAAATCACTAGATTCGGGGTAGTTGTTCGAGAGAAAACTATATATCTCCCTTATAGTCTAGCCTACTCACTGATATTTAGCTATTTACTAGTAGTTGCAATTACCCATATGCTTATATTTGCCTATAATTCGAGAATATTTCTCCCTATTGTTATTTCATAGTTTTTGTGACTGTTTGTAGTTGATAACTAAAACCAATACCCTCATCTGACATTCGTGTCACCCTTTTAATTTGTTTAATGTATTTTCCGATAATGTCTATTAATATGGCTGTTTAGACCACATTTGTACTTCCTATTTGAATTTAAAACACGTATCTCTCCCTGTGGGATTCGACCCCAACTGATTTAGTTGGGTTTTATACTGATTTACGATCATTGACACTTAGAATTGGAAGAAATGTGCTTGAAACGTTAAATCACTGTCGGCTAGGCACTTACCCTCGTGCTTCTTTCCACACTTAGTGCAATTAGACCTAGGCAATGAAGATTCACTACCATTACCTCCTTGAGGCTTAGGGTTAGACACACTATCTTGGTTGAACTTAGGAGGAGCATTGGAGGAACCTTGACCAAAAAACTTTTGTCGGAATCTAGGATGACCTTGTCTATCGGACCTTGTGTTAGAGAAATTACCATCACCGGTCTTAGCCCTTTTTACCTCTCTAGACCTTTCCTTGAGTTTCTCCTCCTCAATTTGTTGTTCATGTACCATGATACGAGAGATGTCCATGTCATTATTGAGCATAGCGGTTTGACACTCTTTAACCATCATTTTGGACACACCCGCAAAAAACTTACTCATCTTAGCCCTTGAATCGGCAACCATAGTTGGAGCCTACTTAGACAATTGAGTGAACTTTATAGCATATTCCCTCACACTCATACTTCCTTGTCGAAGGTTAATGAACTCGAGAACCTTGGCTTCCCTCATCTCAAGGGAAAGAACCTATCAAAAAAAGCAACCTTAAACTTCTCCAAATCAAGAGGAACCGCATCTTACAGTCTCCTTTCCTTCCATTGGTTATACCATTTTGAGCCACACCCTTAAGTTGATAAGCGGCTAACTCCGCCTTTTCCATTGGCGTAACTCTCATAATCATCAAAACCTTATAGACCTCATCGATAAACTCTTGAGGATCTTCCTCAACTTTAGAACCATGAAACTCCGGGGGATTCATCCTTGTGAAGTCCCTCAGTCTTGAAGCCACCGTGCCCACATTTGGGTTCATGAGAACCACTACTTCCCTATTGGCTTGGGTCCTCATGGCTTGAGCCAACACTTGAAAAGTAGCCCTAAACTCCACATTAGAAACTTGTTCGGCCAAAGGATCGATGGGAACTTGAGGAGCTTGGGGAGGAGCTTCTTATTCCGCACTGTCCCTCACGTTGCTTCTAGTATAAGCTCCTCGTGAAGCCATATCCTGTAGAGCATCGGATAAGGATTAGGAGAGAGACCTTATAGAGTTGAACTCTATCGCACGACTTAAGAGTAATGAAAGAAGTGGAGTTTCCTAATCATCTTGTAGCCTCTCAATCATAAATATGGTGTGCTTCACACTCATGAACAAAACTCTACTAGACGTGGCTTATGAGACATCCTAGGACCATTCTAAACCTTGTGCTCTGATTACCAAGTTTGTCACAACCTAGGGGTACCCCTAGATGTAACATGGCGTATAAACCCCGAAGGTCTCCATACAAGCCACTTAACTCTAACAACATAAGAATAGAACAATTAGAGTAAAACAATATTTCGGACATTTACGAAAAAGAGTAAAATTTTGATCATTTTTTTGTTTGGATATTCAAAGGTCATTGGTGCAGTTTGAGAAGTGTTTTGATGTACTTTTCTTTATTTTTATATGTTTCGTACATTTGCGAGGAAAAAATCATTTTTTTGTTATTTTTCGGACAGCTATGAAAAAAGAGTAAAATTTTGATCATTTTTTTGTTTCGATATTCTAAGTGCATTGGTGCAGTTTGAGAATTTTTTTAGGTGTTTTGATGAACTTTTCTTGATTCTTATATGTTTCGTACATTTACAAAAAAAAAAAATTGTATTTGTTTGACAGTTACGAAAAAGAGCAAAATTTTAATCTTTTTTTGTTTCGATATTCTAAGATCATTGGTGCAATTTGAGAATTTTTTGAGGTGTTTTGATGTACTTTTCTTGATTTTTATATGTTTTGTATATTTACGAGGAAAAATTAAATTTTTTGTTATTTTTCGGACAGAAACGAAATAGAGTAAAATTTTGATCATTTTTTTTATTTCGATATTCTAAGGTCATTGGTGCAGCTTGAGAATTTTTTGAGGTGTTTTGATGTACTTTTCTTGATTTTTTATATGCTTCGTACATTTATGAGGAAAGAAATCTTTTTTTGTTATTTTTCTGACAGTTACGAAAAAGAGTAGAATTTTGATCATTTTTTTGTTTCGATATTGTAAGGTCATTGGTGTAGTTTGAGAATTTTTTGAGGTATTTTGATGTACTTTTCTTGATTTTTATATGATTCATACATTTATGAGGAAAAAATAAATTTTTGATATTTTTCGGACAGTTACGAAAAAGATTAAAATTGTGATCTTTTTTTTTGTTTCGATATTCCAAGGTCATTGGTGTAGTTTGAGAATTTTTGCGGTGTTTTGATGTATTTTTCTTGATTTTTATATGTTTTGTACATTTACGAGGAAAAAATACATTTTTTGTTATTTTTCGGACAATTACAAAAAAGAGTAAACTTTTGACCGTTTTTTTGTTTCGATATTCTAAGGTCCTTGGAGAAGTTTGAGAATTTTTTGAGGTGTTTTGATGTAATTTTCTTACTTTTTATGTTTCGAACATATACGATGAAAAATAATTTTTTTTGTTATTCTTCGCACAGTTACGAAAAAAGAGTAAAATATTGTGTATTTTTTTGTTTCGATATTCTAAGGTCATTGGTGCAGTTTGAGAATTTCTTAAGGTGTTTTGATGTACTTTCATGATTTAAATATGTTTCGTACATTTATGAGGAAAAAATATTTTTTATTTTATTTTTTGAACAGTTATGAAAAAGTGTAAAAATTGGATCATTTTTTGTTTTGATATTCTAAGGTCATTGGTGCAGTTTGAGAATTTTTTGATGTACTTTTCTAGATTTTTATACGTTTAGTACATTTAAGAGGAAAATTAATTTTTTTTGTTATTTTTCACACAGTTACGAAAAAGAGTAAAATCTTGATCATTTTTTTGTTTCGATATTCTAAGGTCATTGGTGCAGTTTGAGAATTTTTTGAGGTGTTTTAATGTACTTTTGTTGATTTTATATATTTCGTACATTTACGAGGAAAAAATAATTTTTTTGTTATTTTTAGTACAGTTACGAAAAAGAGTTAAATTTTGATCATTTTTTGTTTCGATATTCTAAGGTCATTGGTGCAGTTTGAGAATTATTAGAGGTGTTTTAATGTACTTTTCTTGATTTTTATATGTTTCATACATTTACGAAAAAAAATTAATTTTTTTGTTATTTTTCGGACTGTAAAGAAAAAGAGTTAAGTTTTGATCATTTTTTTCGATATTCTAAGGTCATTGGTGTAGTTTGAGAATTTTTTGAGGTGTTTTGATGTACTTTTCTTGATTTTTATATGTTTCATACATTTACGAGGAAAAAATTAAATTTTATGTTATTTTTTGGATTGTTACGAAAAAGAATTATTTTTTTATTTTGATATTCCAAGGTCATTGCTGCAGTTTGAGAATTGTTTGAGGTGTTTTGATGTACTTTTCTTGATTTTTATATGTTTCGTACATTTACGAGAAAAAAATTATTTTTTTTGTTATTTTTCGGACAGTTACGAAAGAAAAGTAAAAAAATTGATCATTTTTTTGTTTCCATATTCTATGGTCATTGGTGCAGTTTGAGAATTTTTTGAGTTGTTTTGATTTACTTTTCTTGATTTTTATATGTTTCGTACATTTACAAGGAAATATTACATTTTTTTGTTATTTTTCGGACAGTTAAGAAAAAGAGTAATTTGATCATTTTTGTGTTTCGATATTCTAAGGTCATTGGTGAAGTTTGAGAATTTTTTAATGTGTACTTTTCTTGATTTTTATATGTTTCCTACATATACGAGGAAAAAGTAAATTTTTTGTAATATTTCGGACAGTTACAAGAAAGCGTAAAATTTTGATTATTTTTTTGTGTCAACATTCTAAGGTTATTGGTGCAGTTTGAGAATTTTTTGAGGTGTTTTTATGTACTTTTCTTGAATTTTATATGTTTCGTACATTTACGAGGAAAAATTAATTTTTTTATTATTTTTCAGACAATTACAAAAGAGAGTAAAATTTTGATCATTTTTTTTCGATATTCTAAGATCATTGGTGTAATTTGAGAATTTTTTGAGGTGATTTGATGTAATTTTCTTGATTTTATATGATTTGTACATTTACGAGGAAAAATTAATTTATTTTTTTTCCGAACAATTATGAAAAAGTGTAAAATTTTGATCATTATTTTGTTTCGATATTTTAAGGTCATTGGTGCAGTTTGAGAATTTTTTGAGGTGTTTTGATGTACTTTTCTTAATTTTTAAATGTTTCGTACATTTACGAGGAAAAATTATTATTTTTGTTATTTTTCAGACAGTTACAAAAAAGAGTAAAATTTTGATCATCTTTTTGTTTCGATATTCTAAGGTCATTGGTGCAGTTTTAGAATTTTTTGAGGTGTTTTGATGTACTTTTCTTGATTTTTATATGTTTCGTTCATTTACAAGGAATTACTAATTTTTTTTGTTATTTTTCGGACAGTTACGAAAAACAATAAAATTTTGATCATTTTTGTGTTTCAATATTCTAAGGTCATTGGTGAAGTTTGATCATTTTTTGAGGTGTTTTGGTGCACTTTTCTTGATTTTTATATGTATCCAATATTTACAAGGAAATATTAAACTTTTTGTTATTTTTCGGACAGTTACAAAAAAGTGTAAAATTTTGATCATTTTTTTGTTTTGATATTCTAAGGTCATTGGTGCAGTTTGAAATTTTTTTGAGGTGTTTTTATATACTTTTCTTGAGTTTTATATGTTTCGTACATTGACGAGGAAAAATTAAATTTTTTATTATTTTTCAAACAGTTACGAAAAAGAGTAAAATTTTGATCATTTTTTTTATTTCGATATTCTAAGGTAATTGGTGTAGTTTGCAAATTTTTTGAGGTGTTTTAATGTACTTTTCTTGATTTTTATATGTTTCCTACATTTACGAGGTAAAATAATTTTTTTTGTTATTTTTCAGAAAGTTACGAAAAAAGAGTAAAATTTTGATCATTTTTTGTTTCGATATTCTAAGGTCATTCGTGCAGTTTGAGAATTTCTTGAGGTGTTTTTATGTACTTTTCTTGATTTTTATATGTTTCGTACATTTACTAGGAAAAAAAATTTTTTTTATTATTTTTTTGGACAGTTACGAAAAAGAGTAAAATGTTGATCATTTTTTTGTTTCGATATTCTAAGGTCATTGGTGACGTTTGAGAATTTTTGAGATGTTTTGATGTACTTTTCTTGATTTTTATATGTTTCGTGCATTTACAAGGAAAAATTAATTTTTATTTTATTTTTCAGAGAATTACGAAAATATTGTAAAACTAAAGCAAAATAAGATAAGAAATATAGAAGATGAAAGCAATAAAAATAGGGAGACAAGAGATGAGAGATTTTCTTATTATTCCAAGTCTTAAAGTGTTCACCAAATGTTTAACTGTAAACAATATGAACCCTTATGCCTCTATTTATAGTGTAACATAGAGGCATACAAAAGGTTAATCATAAACATGACATTAACATGAATATAATGAAGGAGGTTATGGAAATGAAAGGTTACAAGAATAATTGTTATAAAGTTGGAGGTTATGGCTATCTTCATAATGGAGGAAAGTAATGGAGATAATGGGTGAGAGTAACTTCTTGGTGTAGTGGACATCCACACTATAATATTTTATAGCACTCCCCCTTGGATGTCCACAGATAATATGTCTCGTTAAAACCTTTCTAGGAAAAAATCTTGTGGGAAAAAAATCCTAGTGAAGGAAAAAGAGTACACATATCTTTTAATACGCTTTGAATGTTGTCTCGTTAAAAACCTTACCAGGAAAACTCAATTGGGATAAAACCATGGTTAAAGGAAAAGAGTACAACGCGTATTTTCTCCCCCTGATAAAAACTTTACTTGATATCTCGGAGATGATGCACTCCAATCTTATATCACAACTTCTCAAATATTGATGTTGGCAATCATTAGTGAATAAGCTTACAAGATTATCACTTGAATGGGTCTTTAACGTCTATCTCACCATTTTGTTGAAGATCATATGTGAAAAACACTTTTGGTGAAATATGCTTTGTCTGATCTCCTTTGATTGTATCCTCCCTTCAATTGAGCTATATATTATTTTCGTATATGGTGGCTGGAATATCCTTTTCAAAAGAAAATAACATATTTTCTGAATATGATAGATCATGATTCCAACCAAACACACTCCCGACTTAATTTATAGATCAATATTATTTCTACATGATTTGAAGAAGTGGTTACAAATGTGATTCTTTGAATGCCAAGATATTGTTGTGTCTCCATATGTAAATAAATAGTCCATTTGCGATCGAGCTTTATGCAGGTCAAATAAATATTCTACATCTACATAATCAAATCATTTCAGACTTGGAGATTGATCATTTCAATTTTATTGAAGCTCGTCTTTTCTTCTGAAATAAAATCACACATCTTCTATGTGTTGAGTCACTTGCTTTGTTCGTTTCTTGTCATAACTTGAATGATAATATGACAATCCTTTCACATAATTTTCGTTATGTATATCAAATAATCTTCTAGCATTTGCATAACCAACAATCTATAAGTGCACCAATTGCACTAATACATGACATTTTAAATCATTTTCATGAGATCAAAAATATTTTTTCTCTGTGTTAAGCAGTCTCAAAACCATTGGGTAATCAATGGAATTGCTTTAAGACCTTTTAAATCCTTCAAGGATTTTCATATAACCTTCATAGTCTAGTTAGACATAATAATCATTCATTATACATATTCAAGTATTTCATCTATTGCCAGACTGAAACAAGTCTCGTTGAATCCACCACTGGAGAATATATCTCCATTTAATAATGTCAGGATTTTCGCAAAAACCCTTTATGCCCCGAGGCACAAACCACACTTTATATCTTACGGTTATACTTTCGCACAATGATTAATTTGTACCATACTGATATTATATTTTGATCCATGAACTATAAGATCAAAAACATCACTTTTTTAAGTGAAACAAAATATACTTGAATAGTGCCAATCATTTATCTATCCACACTATATGACATATTCAAATTTAAGATCCTCGTAACCATTTATAGGATAGAGTGCTACTTCATATCAAAGATATCATCGACGGTTATTTTGATATCAATTCCAATACGACATAACTTATCAAGATCTCTTCATTTTTCATCATTTTCAGGTACCTGAACCTTTGCCAAGGTTTTATGAAGTGTTATGTCATAGTGCTCTTTCAAAGCACTTACCTCATTATCATGACCATTTTGATAATTTGCTCCTCTCCTTACTCAAGGTTTTTTACGTTTGGAATCGATTGGTCTATCACGCTTCTGGCGTACCATAGACTCTGTCCTTCAAGGACTATTTATTAGAGCATTTGCAACTTAATTAAAATATTGGGTCACCAAATACATTTGGCAAATTATTTGCAACATTTTGCAAATGAATTATCTCTTGAACTTTAAGTTCACATTTTTTTTAACGAGGATCTAGATAGTTCACCCCACACATAATTTTCAGCTGCTAAACATATCTCCCCCTAATGTTAGGAAATCTAACATTTACCCCCAACCTCATTTGGGGATCCATCTTTGTGCGTGGTGGAGCAATAAAATCATATGTGCACACATCAAATTTTTAGATGGAAATCATTTGGTTCCTGACCTTGAACCAATTGTCATGGGAGAACCTTGTTGGCTTGATGCATACACGTTAAATAAACTCATCTCATACCAAAATTTATTTGAGAGATTTGTTCTCATAATCAATGGTCTAGCAATAATTGGAGGCAAATAATTTCTGCTAAACCAACCAGTATTATCAACATAATTTTATAGTTTGGAACTGTGCTCTTAATTTAACAATTTGAGCAAACAACCTTACAAAAACCAATTTGTAAGTTGATACAAATGCACATGCAACCATACCATAGATGCATCTATTAAATCATAATAGTAAGAGGATCACATGACAGGTGAACGGGCCCATATTCACCTTTTTATATGTTTCAAATCATTTCAGGGGATACAATCCCACCTTAACTGGTACAATGATCATTTTATCATGAGAACAAGCAACACAAGAGAATTCTTGAAGAATCTTTTATTTCTTCAAACATATAGTCACGTGAATTCTCAATTGCTTTTGCATCACATTTGAATCAGAATGGCCAACCGATTATGCCAACTGATATTTATTCTAGTAAACTTCCAGTTTACTTTTGCATATGATTCCATCATCATGCCCATATTTGTATACAACAAATAATGGGAAAAAATGGGTAATCTTATACGTAAATATTTATAACCCACTTTGGTTGTACTAATTTGAAGATATTAAATCTTCCCATAATTTATAGTCTCAATATAATATTTTTTTTCTTTTCAATTCTTCCAAAACTTAAAAAGTTTCTTTTCAGACTTACTACAACCCCAATATTATGAACAATTTCATTCCTTTGGTTAGTAACAAATTAGCCCTTTCGGAACTCTCAATTAATTTTGTGTACTACCACAAATTGCACAACGCCATTCTTATGGTGACCATCTCCTTCAAAGAGAAAATTATTATTATTGTCATGGATAAAATTATCACATGCAAGACTTATTTCTTGGCAATCAATGACAAATTTGTGCTACCACACAACAATATTTATTTTGGTCATAGCCACAACCTTTATAGGAAAGAATTATTTCTTTCTTTTGTCCTTCAATAGTTCATAATTTAACATACCACAATATTTGTGTAGTACTTAAAGTATATGACTAAATGACCATTAATGTCAAAATATTTCTTTTCAATCTCTCAAAACCTCCCGTAGAGGTGAAATGTGACATTTATCTAACAATACATGAACCTGTTCTTATCAATAAGAACACAAGTCACATTTTCTTTAAGAAATGGACCATAACCATTTGAACATGCTCCATAAGATTTTATTAGAAACTCATTGTCATACTTTCACATTTATCAAATTTGTGTGACTCACCTCAACATCACTTTACAAATGTACCAAATGTACTACCACTTTGTATTCCTTTATTTTGATGGAGGATTTACAAAACTTTTCAAATTTGGGTTGCACCAACAACAATGTGCCCAATAAATTATCATACCACTTTGATGGACAAAATTACCTTCACATTTGAAGGACCATCTTAAGAACCCATAATGTTCTTTCTTTTAATTACCACAATGATGACCATTAACATTTTACCATACTCATATTCATACATTCAACCACTTGTCATTTTCAGACATATTATGCACTACTACCACATTCACATAAGAGAAAGGAGTAAATTAATTGGATAAATTTCATGATTTTCAGTCAAAAGTATAAAACTTTATGTTAGTCATCATCATATCATCACTATAGTGCATTAGGACTTAAACCCAATGTCTTACCCATATAAAGACGCCTTTGGTCATAAATCAATGGGACTTGAACCCAACTTCTTATTATCATGGTGCACCGAGACTTTAACTCGATGTCTTACCCACTTGGTGCGGTGAAATCTGAATTCACCGTCTTACCCTCAACTAATGTTATAAACCATAAAATAAATATATATTGAATACCATAAATATAATCTGAATTTAACTTAGTTAAAATTGAATAAAAATGAATAAAACTAATTAATTAGAACAACATGTTGGAACCAAATAAAAGTCCCAAGTAAAAATAAATTAAAACATTTTAATAGTCCCTCACAATATTGTTATGAAGATTATCATAATTTATTAACCATTTTAAAATAAACACAAAACAAGCTTTGTTAGTACAAATAATATATTAATAACTCAACAAGTAAATGTTTAGATAAAGAAAAATAAAGAGGTACAAAAGTAACCAATAATGATAATCCAATAAATATGTATATGTCACATAACTCAATAACTTATTTTTTAATAAAACAAGATCATAAAGAACAATTTCTTTACAAATTATTAACTTACAAAACTAATTTTACTTTTTAAATATATAAGTGATCAAATTAAAAGTTTGCTCAAAGTAAAAGCAACTTGCTAGACTCATATGATTTTAAGATGGTAAGAAAACTAATGATGCATAATCAGAAGTAAAATATAAAATAGATTATATAGTAATTTACCTTATTTCCGAGAGAAAAATAAACACAAATATTTATACCTTCTTTATATTTACTTTGCTTCAATCCTTCAATAGTAGAACAATCGTGCTGATAATGTATTGTAAAACTAAAGCAAAATAAGATAAGAAATATAGGGGATGAAAGTAATAGAAATAGGGAGACAAGAGATGAGAGCTTTTCTTATTATTTCAAGTCTTAAAGTGTTCACAAAATTTTCAAGTGTATACAATATGAACCCTTATACCTCTATTTATAGTGTAACATAGAGGCATAAAAAAGGTTAGTCATAAGCAAGAAATTAACATGAATATAATGGAGGAGGTTATGGAAGTGAAAGGTTACAAAAATGATGGTTATAAATTTGGAGGTTATGGTTATCTTCATAATGAAGAAAAGTAATGGAGATAGGGTGAGAGTAACTTCTTGGTGTAGTGGACATCCACACTAAGAGAAAAAATTTGATCATTTTTTAGTTTCGATATTCTAAGGTCATTGGTGCAGTTTGAGATTTTTTTGAGGTATTTTGATGTACTTTTCTTGATTTTTATAAGTTTCATACATTTACGAGGAAAAACTAAATTTTTTGTTCTTTATCAAACAGTTATGAAAAATGTAAAATTTTGATCATTTTTTTATTTCGATATTCTAAGGTCATTGGTGTAGTTTGAGAATTTTTTGAGATGTTTTGATGTACTTTTCTAGATTTTATGTTTCGTACATTTACAAGGAAAAATTGACTTTTTGTTATTTTTCGGACAGTTACGAAAAAAAGTTAAATTTTGATCATTTTTATTTCGATATTCTAAGGTCATTGGTGCAGATTGAGAATTTTTAAGGTGTTTTGATATACTTTTCTTGATTTTTATATGGTTCGTACATTTACTAGGAAGAATTTATTTTTTTGTTATTTTTCAGAGAGTTACGAAAAAGAGTGAAATTTTGATCATTTTTTGTTTCAATATTCTAAGGTCATTGGTGCAGTTTGAGAATTTTTTGAGGTCTTTTGGTGTACTTTGCTTGATTTATATATCTTTCGAACTTTTCCGAGGAAATTTTTTTTTTGTTATTTTTCGGACAGTTACGAAAAAGAATAAAATTGTAATCATTTTTTTGTTTCGATATTCTAAGTTCATTGGTACAGTTTGAGAATTTTTTTTAGGTGTTTTGATGTACTTTTCTTAATTTTCATATGTTTCGTACATTTACGAGGAATTATTTTTTTTGTTATTTTTCTGACAGTTACGAAAAAGAGTTAAATTTTGATCATATTTTTGTTTCAATATTCTAAGGTCATTGGTGCAGTTTAAGTATTTTTTGAGGTGTTTTAATGTACTTTTCTTGATTTTTATATCTTTCAGACATTTACGAAGAAAATTTAAATTTTTTGTTATTTTTAAATAGTTACGAAAAAGAGTAAAATTTTGATCATTTTTTTGTCTTGATATTCTAAGCTCATTGGTGCAGTTTGAGAATTTTTTGAGGTGTTTTGATGTACTTTTCTTGATTTTTATATGTTTCGTACATTTATGAGGAAAAAAAATTATTTGTTATTTTTCGGACAGTTACGAAAAAGTGGAAAATTTTGATCATTTTTTTGTTTCAATATTCTAAGGTCATTGGTGCAGTTTGAGAATTTTTTGAGGTGTTTTGACGTACTTTTTTTGATTTTATTATGTTTCGTACATTTACGAGGAAAAAATAATTTTTTTGTTATTATTCGGACAGTTACGAAAAAGAGTAAAAAGTTTTGATCAATTTTTTGTTTCGATATTCTAAGGTCATTGGTGTAGTTTGAGAGTTTGTTGAGGTGTTTTGATGTACTTTTCTTGATTTTTATATGTTTCGTACATTTACGAGGTTGAATCAAATTTTTTGTTATTTTTCGAACAGTTAGGAAAAAGTGTAAGATTTTGGTCATTTTTTTGTTTCGATATTCTAAGGTCATTGTGCAGTTTGAGAACTTTTTTGAGGTGTTTTGACGTAATATTCTTGATTTTTATATGTTTCATATATTTACGAGGAAAAAATATTTTTTTTGTTATTTTTTAGACAGTTACGAAAAAGAGTCAAATGTTGATCATTTTTTTGTTTCGATATTCTAAGGTCATTTGAGTAGTTTGAGATTTTTTTTATCTGTTTTGCTGTACTTTTCTTGATTATTATATGTTTTAGATATTTAAGAGGAAAAAATAAATTTTGTTATTTTTCGGACAGTTATGATAAAGAGTAAAATTTTGATCATTTTTTTATTTCGATATACTAACGTCATTGGTGCAGTTTGAGAATTTTTTGAGGTATTTTGATGTACTTTTCTTGATTTTTATACGTTTCGTACATTTACGAGGAAAAATTAATTTTTTTGTTATTTTTCAGACAGTTACGGTAAAGAGAAAAAATTTAATCATTTTTTTTATACTATCGTCATTCGTGTAGTTTGAGCATTTTTTAAGGTGTTTGGATATATTTTTCTTGATTTTTATATGTTTCATACATTTACGAGGAAAAATGATTTTTTTTGTTATTTTCGAATAGTTGCGAAAGGAACAAAATTTTGATCATTTTTTTGTTTCGATATTCTAAGGTCATTGGTGCGTTTTGAGAATTTTTTGAGGTGCTTTGTTGTACTTTTCTTAATTTTCATATGTTTCGTACATTTACGAGAAAATTTTTATTTCTTGACAGTTAAGAAAAAGAGTAAAATTTTGATCATTTTTTTATTTCGATATTCTTAGGTCATTGGTGCAGTTTAAGAATTTTTTGAAGTGTTTTGATGTACTTTTTATGATATTTATATCTTTCGGACATTTACGAGGAAAAAATATTTTTTTGTTATTTTTCAGAAAATTACGAAATAGAGTAAACTTTTTATCATTTTATTTGTTTTGATATTCAAAGGTCATTAGTGCAGTTGTAGAATTTTTTGAGGTGTTTTGATGTACTTGTCTTGATTTTAATATGTTTCGTACATTTACGAGTAAAAATTGAATTATTTGTTATTTGTCGTACAGTTACGAAAAAGAATTAAATTTTGATCATTTTTTTGTTTCGATATTCTAAGGTCATTGGTGCATTTTGAGAATTTTTTGAGGTGTTTTGATATACTTTTCTTGATTTTTATATGTTTCCTACATTTACGAGGAAAAATTAAACTTTTTGTTATTTTTTGGACAGTTACGAAAAATAGAGAAATTTTGATCATTTTTTTGTTACGATATTCTAAGGTCATTGGTGCAGTTTGAGAAATTTTTGAGGTCTTTTGATGTAATTTTCTTGATTTATGTATCTTTCGAATATTTACTAGGAAAAAATAATTTTTTGTTATTTTTCAGACATTTACTAAAATGAATAAATTTTAATCATTTTTTTGTTTCAATATTCTTATGTCATTGGTGCAGTTTAAGAATTTTTTGAGGTGTTTTGATGTACTTTTCTTAATTTTCATATGTTTCGTACATTTACGAGGAAAAAAATATTTTTTTGTTATTGTTCGGACAGTTATGAAAAGGCGTAAAATATTGAACATTTTTTTGTTTCGATATTCTAAGGTCATTGGTGCAGTTTAAGTATTTTTTGAGGTGTTTTAATGTACTTCTCTTGATTTCTATATCTTTCAGACATTTACGAGGAAAATTTAATGTTTTAGTTATTTTTCGGATTGTTACGAAAAAGAGCAAAATTTTGATCATTTTTTTGAGGTCATTGGTGCAGTTTGAGAATTTTCTGAGCTGTTTTGATGTACTTTTCTTGATTTTTATATGTTTCATACATTTACGAGGAAAATATAAATTATTTGTTATTTTTCGGACAGTTACGAAAAACTGGATAATTTTGATCAGTTTTTTTCTTTCGATATTCTAAGGTCATTTGTGCAGTTTGAGAATTTTTGGAAGTATTTTGATGTACTTTTCTTGATTTTTATATGTTTCGTACATTTATGAGGAAAAAATAATTTTTTTGTTATTTTTCAGACAGTTACGATAAAGAGTAAATTTTTTATCATTTTTTTGTTCCGATATACTAAAGTCATTGCTGTAGTTTAAGAATTTTTTGTGGTGTGTTAATGTACTTTTATTGATTTTTATAGGTTTCATACATTTACGAGGAAAAAATAATTTTTTTGTTATTTTTTTATAGTTACGAAAAGAAAAAAATTTGGATCTTTATTTTGTTTCGATATTCTAAGGTCATTGGTGTAGTTTCAGAATTTTTTGAGGTGTTTTGGTGTACTTTTCTTAATTTTAATATGTTTCGTACATTTACAGGGAAAAATTATTTTTTTTTGTCATTTTTTTCTTATTTTTTTGTTAATACTAAAAAGAGTACATTTTTTTCTTATTTTTTTAATACTAAGTTCATTGGTGCATTTTAAGAAGTTTTTGAAGTGTTTTGATGTACTTTACTTGATTTTTAAATATTTCGAACATCTACAAGGAAAAAATATTTTTTTTGTTACTTTTCAAACAGTTACAAAATAGAGTAAATGTTTGATCATTTTATTTGTTTCGAAATTCTAAGGTCATTGGTGCAGTTTGAGAATTTTTTGAGGCGTTTTGATGTACTTTTCTTAATTGTCATATGTTTGTACAAATACGAGGAATAATTTATTTTTTTGTTATTTTTTGGACAGTTACAAAAAGTGTAAAATATTGAACATTTTTTTATTTTGATATTCTAAGGTCATTGGTGCAGTTTGAGAATATTTTGAGGTGTTTTGATATACTTTTCTTGATTTTTATATCCTTCAGACATTTACGAGGAAAATTTAAATTTTTTGGTATTTTTCGGATTGTTATGAAAAAGAGCAAAATTTTGATCATTTTTTGTTTCGATATTCTAAAGTCATTGGTGCAGTTTGAGAATTTTCTGAGGTGTTTTAATGTACTTTTCTTGATTTTAAATGTTTAGTACATTTACGAGAGAAAAAAAATTATTTGTTATTTTTTGGACAGTTACGAAAAACTGGAAAATTTTGATCTTTTTTTCCCGATATTCTAGGGTAATTGGTGCAGTTTGAGAATTTTTTGAGGTGTTTTGATGTATTTTTCTTGATTTTAATATGTTTCGTATATTTATGAGGAAAAATTATTTTTTTTGTTATTATTCGGACAGTTTCAAAAAAGTGTAAAATTTTGATCAATTTTTTTTTTCGATATGCTAAGGTCATTGGTCCAGTTTGAGAATATTTTGAGGTGTTTCGATGTAATTTTCTTGATTTTTATATGATTCATACATTTACAAAGAAAAATTAATTATTTTGTTATTTTTCAGAAAGTTACGAAAAATATTTAAATTTTGATAATTTTTTTGTTTCGATATTTTAAGGTCATTGGTGCAGCTGAGAATTTTTTGAGTTGTTTCGATGTACTTTTGTTGAATTTTATATGTATTAGACATTTACGAGGAAAAATTAATTTTTTTGTTATTTTTCAAACATTTACGATAAATAATAAAATTTTGATCATTTTTTTTCCAGATATAATAACGTCATTGGTGCAGTTTGAGATTTTTAAGAGGGTGTTTTGATGTACTTTTCTTGATTTTTATATGTTTCGTACATTTACAAGGAAAAAATAATTTTTTTGTTATTTTTCGTACAATTACGAAAAAGTGTTAAATTTTTATCATTTTTTTGTTTTTATGTTCTAACGCCATTGGTACAGTTTGAGAATATTTTGAGGTTTTTTGATGTAATTTTCTTGCTTTTTATATATATTTCATACATTTACGATGAAAAAATATTTATTTTGTTATTTTTTGAACAGTTACGAAAAAGAGATAAATTTTGATAATTTTTTTGTTTGGATATTCTAAGGTCAATTGTGCAGTTTGACAATTTTTTGAGTTGTTTTGATGTACTTTTCTTGATTTTAATATATTTCGGACATTTACGAGGAATTTTATTTTTTTTTGTTATTTTTCAGACAAGTACGGTAAGAGTTAAATTTTGATCATTTTTTTGTTTAGATATACTAATGTCATTGGTGCAGTCTGAGAATTTTTGAGGTGTTTGGATGTACTTTTCTTGATTTTTATATGTTTCATACATTTACGAAGAAAAAAATATTTTTTTGTTATTTTCCGGACAGTTAAGAAAAAGATTAAGATTTTGACAAATTGTTTTTTGATATTCTAAGATTATTGTGCAGTTTGAGAATTTTTTGAGGTGTTTTGTTGTACTTTTATTGATTTTAGTATGTTTCGTACATTTACGAGAAAAAATTAATATTTTTGTTATTTTTTGGACAGTTACGAAAAAAGAGTAAAATTTTGATCAATTTTTTGTTTCGATATTCAAAGGTCATTGCTGCAGTTTGAAATTTTTTTGAGCTGCTTTGATGTATGTTTCTTGATTTTTATATGTTTCATACATTTACGAGGAAATATTAAACTTTTGGGTCATTTTTCGGATGGATACAAAAAAGATTAAAATTTTGATCATTTTTGTATTGCGATATTCTAAGGTCATTGGTGCAGTTTGAGGTTTTTTGAGGTGTTTTGATTTACTTTTCTTAATTTTTATATGTTTCGTACATTCACGAGGAATAAGTAATTTTTTGTTATTTTTCGGACAGTTACGAAAAATGTAAAATTTGGATCATTTTTTTGTTTTGATATTCCAAGGTAATTGGTGCAGTTTGAATTTTTTTTGAGGTGTTTTTATGTACTTTTGTTGATTTTAATATGTTTCGTACATTTACGAGGAAAAATTAACTTTTTGTTATTTTTCAGACAGTTACGAAAAAGAGTTAAATGTTGATAAATTAGTTTTGATATTCTAAGGTCATTGGTGGAGTTTGAGAATTTTTTGTGGTGTTTTTATATACTTTTCTTGATTTCTATAGATGTTTCATACATTTACGAGGAAAACTTAATTTTTTTGTTATTTTTCAGAGAGTTACTAAAAAGTTTGAAATTTTGATCATTATTTTGGTTCGATATTCAAAGGTCATTGGTGCAGTATGAGATATTTTTCAGGTGTTTTGATGTACTTTTATTGATTTTTATAGGTTTCGTACAATTACGAGGAAAAATTATTTTTTTTGTTATTTTTGGGACAGTTACTATAAAGAGTAAATTTTTGATCATTTTTTTGTTTCGATATACTAATATCATTGGTGCAGTTTGAGAATTTTTTGAGGTGTTTTGATGTACTTTTATTGATTTTTATAGGTTTCATACATTTACGAGAAAAAAATTAATTTTTGTGTTATTTTTAGACAGCTACGAAAAGAATAAAATTTTGATCTTTTTTTTGTTTCGATATTCTAAGGTCATTTGTGTAGTTTGAGAAGTTTTAAGCTGTTTTCATGTACTTTTCTTAATTTTTATATGTTTCGTATATTACTAGGTAAAATCAAAAAAATTATTATTTTTCTATAAGTTATGAAAAATAGTAAAATTTTGGTCATTTTTTTGTTCGATAATTTAAGGTCATTGGTGATGTTTGAGAATTTTTTGAGGTGTTTTAATGTACCTATCTTGATCTACATTTACGAGGGAAAATAAAACTTTTTGTTATTTTTTGGACAATTACGAAAAAGTTTAAAATTTGATCATTTTCTTGTTTCGATATTCTAAGGTCTTTAGTGCAGTTTGAGAATTTGTTGAGGTGTTTTTATGTACTTTTCTTGATTTATATATGTTTCTTACATTTACGAGGAAAAAATAAATTTTTATTATTTTTCGCACAGTAATGAAAAAGTGTAAAATTTTGATCATTTTTTGTTTTGATATTCAAAGGTTATTGGTGCAGTTTGAGAATTTTTTAAATCTATATGTTTCGTACATTTAAGAGGAAAAACTATTCTTTTTGTTATTTTTCGGATATTTACGACAAAAAGTAAAATTCTGATCATTTTTTTGTTTTGATATTCAAAGGTCATTGGAGCAGTTTGAGAATTTTTTGACATGTTTTGATGTACTTTTCTTTATTTTTATATATTTCGTATATTTACAAGAAAAAAATATATTTTTTGTTAATTTTCCGACAGTTACAAAAAGAGTAAAATTTTGATCATTTTTTTGTTTCGATATTCGAAGGTCATTGGAGCAGTTTGAGAATTTTTGGAGGTGTTTTGATGTACTTTACTTGATTTTTATAATTTTCTTACATTTACGATGAAAAATAATTTTTATGTTACTGTTCGGATAGTTTTGAAAAAGTTTAAAATTTGATCACTCTTTTGTTTTGATATTCTAAGGTCATTGGTGAAGTTTGAGAATTTTTTGAGGTGTTTGGCTGTAATTTTCTTGATTATTATATCTTTAAGACATTTACGACAAAAAATTAAATTTTATGTTATTTTTTGGACTGTTACGAAAATGAGTAAAGTTTTTATCATTCTTTTGTTTCGATATTCTAAGGTCATTGGTGCAGTTTGATAATTTTTTGAGGTATTTTGATGTACTTGACTTGATTTTTATTTGTTTCGTACATTTACGAGAAAAAATAAATAAAAAATTTATATTTCGGACAGTTACAAAAAATAGTAAAATTTTGATCATTGTTTGTTTTGATAATTTCAAGTCATTGGTGCAGTTTGAGAATTTTGTGACGTTTTTTGATATACTTTTCTAGATTTTTATACCTTTCGAATATTTACGAGGAAAAAAATAAATTTTTTGTTTGTTTTCAGATAGTTAATAAACGAGTAAAATTTTGATCATTTTTTGTTTCGATATTCTAAAGTCATCGATGCAGTTTGAGAATTTTTTGAGTTGTTTTGATGTACTTCTCTAGATTTTTATATGTTTCGTACATTTATGAGGTAAAATTAATTTTTTTGTTATTTTTCGGACAGTTACGAAAAAGTGTAAAATTTTGATCATTTTTTTGTTTCGATATTCTAAGGTCATTGGTGCAGTTTAAGAATTTTTTGGTTTTATATGTTTTGTACATATAAGAGGAAAACTTAATTTGTTTGTTATTTTATTGACAATTACGAAAAGGAGTAAAATTTTGATCATTTTTTTATTTCGAAATTCTAGGGTTATTGGAGCAGTTTAAGATTTTTTCGAGATGTTTTGATGTACTTTTCTTGATTTTTATATGTTTCATAAATTTAAGTCGAAAAATAAATTTTTTAATTAATTTTCGGACAGGTACGAATAAGAGTAAAATTTTAATCATTTTTTTTTATATTCTAGGTCATTGGTCCAGTTTTAGAATTTTTTGAGGTGTTTTGATATACTTTGGTTGATTTTTATTTGTTTCGTACATTTATGAGGAAAAATTATTTTTTTTGTTATATTTCGGATAGTTACGAAAAAGAGTAGAATTTTGATCATTTTTTATTTCGATATTCTCAAGTCATTGGTGTTGTTTGAAATTTTTTTGAGGTGTTTTGATATACTTTTCTTGATATTTATATCTTACGGACATTTGCGAGGAAAAAATAATTTTTTGGTTAGTTTTCGGATAGTTACGATAAAGAGTAAAATTTTGATCATATTTTTGTTTCAATATTGTAAAGTCATTGGTTCAGTTTGAGAATATTTTTCGAGTCGTTTTAATCTTCTTTTCTTGATTTTTATATGTTTCGTACATTTTCGAGGAAAAATTAAAGTTTTTGTTATTTTTCGAACAGTTACAAAGAAGTTTTAAATTTTGATCATTTTTTTGTTTCGATATTCTAATGTCGTTGGTAAAGTTTGAGAATTTTTTAAGGTATTCTGATGTATTATTCTTGATTTTTATATGTTTCGTATATTAACAAGGAAAAAATAAATTTTTTGTTATTTTTCGTACAGTTTAGCAAAAGTGTAAAATTTTGATAACTGTTTTTCGATTTTCTTAGGGTATTGATGCAGTTTGAGAATTTTTTGATTTTATATGTTTCGTATGTTTACGAAGAAAAAAAAAATTTGTTATTTTTCTGACAGTTACAAAGAAGAGTAAAATTTTGATCATTTTTTGTTTCGATATTCTAAGGTCATTGGTGAAGTTTGTTAATTTTTTTAAGTGTTTTGATATAGTTTTCTTGATTTTTATATGTTTCTTACATTTATGAGGAAAAAATTATTATTTTTGTTATTTTTCGGATAGTTACGAAAAGAGTAAAATTTTGATCATTTTTTTGGTTTCAATATTCTAAGTCATTGGTGCAGTTTAAGTATTTTTTAGTTTTATATGTTTCGTACATTAAATCGGAAAAAATAATTTTTTTTGTTATATTTTGGGCAATTACGAAAACAAGTAAAATTTTGATCATTTTTTTATTTTGATATTCTAAGGTCATTGGAGCAATATTAGAATTTTTCAAGATGTTTTGATATTCTTTTCTTGATTTTAATATGTTATATATATTTACGAGGAAAAAATATATTTTTTGTTAATTTTCGGATAGTTACGAAAAAGAGTAAAATTTGATCATTTTTTTCGTTATTCTAAGGTCATTGGTGCAGGTTTAGAATTTTTTGAGGTGTTTTGATATATTTTTCTTGATTTTTATATCTTTCAAACATTTTCTTGAAAAAATTAAATTTTTTTGTTAGTTTTCGGACATTTATGATAAAGTGTAAAATTTTGATCATTTTTTTGTTTCGATATTCTAAGGTCATTGGTACAGTTTGAGAATTTTTTGAGGTATTCTAATGTACTTTTCTTGATTTTTATGTCTTTCGTATATTAACAAGGAAAAATTATATTTTTTGTTATTTTTCGGACAGTTTAGAAAAATAGTAAAATTAGTTTCATTTATTTGTTTCGATATTCTAAGGTTATTGATGCAGTTTGAGAATTTTTTGGTTTTATATGTATCGTACATTTACGAGGAAAAATTATTTTTTTGTTATTTTTCAGACACTTTCAAAAAAGAGTAAAATTTTGATATTTTTTTGTTTTGATATTCTAAGGTCATTGGTGTAGTTTGAGATTGTTTAGAGTTGTTTTGATGTACTTTTCTGGATTTTTATATGTTTCGTATAATTACGAGGAAAAAATTGTTTTTTTGTTATTTTTCTGACATTTAAGAAATAGAGTAAGTTTTGATAATTTTTTTGTTTCGATATTTAAAGGCTATTGGTGCAGTTTTAGAATTTTTTGGTTTAAATTTTTCGTACATTTACGATGAAAAATTAATGTTTTTGTTATTTTTCGGACAGTTACGAAAATGAGTAAATTTTGATTATTTTTTTGTTTCGATATTCTAAGGTCGTTGGTGCAGTTTGAATTTTTTTTTAATCTATATGTTTCGTACATTTAAGAGGAAAAACTATTTTTATTTTTTATTTTTCGGATAGTTACGACAAAAAGTAAAATTTTGATCATTTTTTTGTTTCGATATTCAAAGGTCATTGGAGCATTTTGAGAATTTTTTGAGGTGTTTTGATGTACTTTTCTTGATTTTTATATATTTCGTACATTTACGAGAAAAAAATAATTTTTTTGTTAATTTTTCAACAGGTACAAAAAAGAGTAAAATTTTGATCATTTTTTTGTTTCAATATTCTATGGTCATCGGTGCTGTTTGAGAAGTTTTTGAGGTGTGTTGATGTACTTTTCTTGATTTTATATCTTTCGATTATTTACGAGGAAAAAAATAATATTTTGGCATTTTTCGAACAGTTACGAAAAAGAGTGAAATTTTGATTATTTTTTAGTTTCAATATTCTAAGCTCATTGCTGGAGTTTGAGAATTTTTGAGGTGATTTAATGTACTTTTCTTGATCTTTATATGTTTCATACATTTACGAGGAAAAAATAGGTTTTTGGTTATTTTTCGGACATTTACGAAATAGAGTAAAATTTTGATTTTTTTTGTTTCAATATTCTAATGTCATTGGTGTAGTTTGTGTATTTTTGTGGGGTGTTTTATCAAAACACCTCG
>JAJOOS010003522.1:0-28281 GCA_029582725.1 Solanum chiquidenum | reverse complement strand
ATTGAAATAGAAAATAGCAAAGAGGGTAAACATGGGGAGTAAAGCACCGTAAAGCATGTTTGACTGGTATTAATTAGGCGTGTATAATTATCTTTGCTATTTAATGAATATTTATATCCATATATAAAAAAAAAAAAATTTAAAAAAAAACAGATTATGAGTGTAATAGTAACTTTGCTATTTAACCTTTAATTATATCCATAAAACATAAAAAAGAATGAACTATAGCCATTTACCTTAAATATATATTAATGTTTGCTATATTCTGTAGTTTTTCCATTTATTAACTCAACTCATTTTAATCCGTCCAAATTCAGTCCAACCTGCCCATTTCCCACCTGTAAATACAATCATACTCCTTAGGGGTTGGATGGCAAAAGAATGAGTTAGTACTTGGAACGCAACACACTTGTTATGGGAGACCCCTTACGTCTATATTTCCCTTCTTTTTAAAAAAATAAATAAAATATCATGTTGTTCAGGTTAGCTTACGCACGTTTAAACTAATTTTATAGGATATCTGCTATCATTGGTACAGATAACACATAACTCTATCCACCACGACTATACTTTCCCTATCTTTAATCATCATGCTACAAATGGAGTTTTTTCACATAATCACTTGATTTTTTTGAATGGCAGAACTGGAGGTTAATGTAATTTATATTCTTTTTGTGGCAGGTAAAAGAGAGCCAAGTTGTTCTCTCTACCTTGCTTTCAATTCATAAGGCATAATCTTTATACAAATATCACATATGTTACTTTTTGAATAAATCCCGAATCTACAGACTTTAAATCCTGGATTCGCGTCTCAAGGAAACACAAGTTCATACTCAAGTAAAGTACATCTGAAAAAAAATATTGAAAGATAATGACAAGTCATGTTGAAGTCACAATCAAGAGTGTATGGCATTGTATATCATTTATTATTACAATTCTTGAAGATACATTTAGGACTCTTGTTTAAGAAAACAGAGTTTTCATTGAACATGTTACATAAAAGATGCTCAATCCCACAAACATTAAGAAAACCAAACTTACTAGGTGTTAATATGCACTTTCTACATGATAGATTGTAGTTTTACCAACATATTCGACGTGAGTCTGAACTAAGCATGCTAGTAAATTTACGAATACCAGATATCTAAAGCAAGACAAAAAAGTGTATATATACACTATAGCCAAAGAGCTTTAGCTTTCATGAGCAGAGGAACAAGATTTCCCTCTAGTTGGAGGCTCATAATTTCATTCGCTCCGCCAATTAATTCTTGTCCAATGAACACTGATGGCACGCTAGGCCTCCGGCCTAGCATCAGCAGTGCTCGTTCCACTTGTAGGCCATTGGGAAGTTCATCCAATTCATATACAGTTAAATTAGCACCAAAACTTGATATAAGTGTCTTTATAGTGTGACACATACAACACTTGCTTTTGCTAAACATCACTACTGGCTTTTCAGCTACCATTTTCTGCATTGACTCCATTTTTAAATATTGGAAAAAAAGATTAATGTAATATAAGAGGATTGATAAGTTGTTGAATTGATGATGAATTTGAAACTCCCCTTGAAGCTATTTATATACTAATAGTGACTTGTGAAGATTCAATATGCTTCCTCAACAACACCCCCCCCCCCAAATAAATTAAATGAAAGAATATTTTTTTTAGATAAGGAGTTGATACTGTCTTAAAAGTGTCCCCAAAAAAAAAAAAATCCACCATAAAGTATGGAGGCTAGTATGTGAACTTTGTTTACATCTTACATATCTACATATTTTTTTCCAATTTCCAATTAAAGTTCTATGTATCTAGCTGGAATTTAGTACATTGAGCGAAAGGAAAGCTAAAGCCTGAAGATATGAAAACTAGGTTCAATTGAATCTCTTTCATTAGAGATAGTAGGTTAACAATGTTCTTACTTTTTTCTTAAATGTCCTTGACAAAATATATAGGAATTTATTATCTTGCGGTTTTTTTTTCTTTACCCTAATCCAATTTTCCTTTCTTACCTTTTTAAAAAGTCCTCAAGTTTATATGTCCATATATATTTTGTCAAAGGTTTGTAAGAAAATTAATATCGCCATAAAAATTTCTGACTCTGTTATTAAATAAAATTTGTCATGGTCACACTTATGTTCATTAAAATGTACCACTTAAATAATGTAAAAGAACTCTTAAATTCTTGTTCTAAAACACATGAGTTTTGCAATCAATAAATTTGTTTTTTTTTAAAAAACAAATGCATATAAGGATAATAATGGAAAGGATGATGTTGTGAGGAAAAAGATGTTTAATTTTATCTACTAATGATATTCTTATATTCCATCTCATTTTTTTTGGAAATAAAAAATTTGGTTTACCCCTTTAAAGCAAATAATGGTCGTTATTCGTTAGAAAAGTGGAAATTAATAGGTCAAAAAATTATCCATATACTAACACGTTGCACCAAATGTTGGCCTAAGACATATTCTCCACTAATTCAAATCATAGGAGAATTAACATCTAATAATAATTCACAATAAACAAATACAATGAATTAAGGGGGTGGTTTTGGTATGCTAGACAAGTATCTATCTTGAGATAAAATTTAAAATAATCTCATGTTTGATTACTAATTCTATGAGAGTTTTATCAAAATTAGTACTAATTATTATTATCAGAATAAGTTATTTTTACCTATCAAAAGGTAGAATAATAGTAGATTAGTTAATATTAGAGCTGTCAAAAAGGGTCTGTCCAGCCCCATCAGGCCCAAACCTCGAGGGCCAAGGAATTTGAAGGGCGGGCCGACCCTTCATTTGATCGGGCCTGAAAATGCTCAACCCAACTCAACCCAACCCAACCCTAGAAAGGTCGAGGGCTGGGGGGCGGGCTAGCCCTTTTGTTTTTCTTTTTTAATTTTTTTTTTCTTTTCAAACTTATAATTCTATAACATCAAAAAAATGAGAAAATTTTCAAATCAAATATGACAAACAATGATGTTGTTTCAATAACACTAACAAAAATCTAGTGTAATTAGCATGCATCTCGCTTACTGGATATGCGAGTGAGATAAGAGAGTGACAAGCAAGATAGGAGGGAGGCGAGGGCGCGAGATTTGTATATATATCCTAGATACATGCGAATCTACTTGGATAGAGTGTATCTAGAACAAATTAACCAAATTTTGAGTTCATATATTTCGAGATACTATCTGGGTACGAAGATTTATAATATTACAACATAGCGTGTATTCAAATAATTAGATTATATACTAGTGAGATTATTGTAAATTACTTTTAAATAAAAAAATTTGGCCCATGGGTCGACCCCAGCCCAGCCCTGATCAAGCCTCAAGGGTCAAAGGCTTATATGGGTCGGGCTTATAAGCCCTAGTTTTAAATGGGTTTGAAAAATCCTATCGCAACCCTACCCCAATAACGAGTAGAATTGGGCCGGCCCCATGGGTTAAATCCATTTTGACGGCTCTAGTTAATATCCATAATAAAATAATTAAAATGATAAAAATATTCATAAAGTCTTTCAAATTTTTTTATAAAAAATTAAATTGGAAAAGTGATTTTTGAAAACAAATAATTTTTCTTAGAAATTACATGTTGCATGTTGTTTTTAATACAACAAATCAAACAATCAATAAATAATAATATCAGTTCCAATATAACTAATTAATCTTATCATAACTTATCGATAGGAGTAGACTAGTTCGTATATTTACTACTTCAGATTTTAAATTTCCTTAATGAGAATTCTAACTCCGCCTTCCACTTATCGACCAACCGACCGTTAATTAACAGTATTATTTTTGTTCTTATCATCATGTGATTCTTTTGATCGTTTTAAGATGCTTACTTAGGCATTTCATTAGGTCGGTTATTTTGTCTAGAAAAAGTTGTCCATACTTTTTCATTATAAAAACTTCATATTACTAATTAAGTGGTGGTGACCAAAACTCCACTTAATTAAAAATATTTTAAGAGTATTTAATAGTTGCAAATATTAAAGATTCTTTTCCTAATCAAGAGGTTATGACTTATTATGAGATAGAGACTTGATTATTTTTTTTTGCTTTTAGCATATGAATAAAGTTAATTAAAATTCCCCTCATGGATAAGTCAACCAAAAAGAAAAGGTTGTACTTGTTTAAGTGGAGGATGATTAAGATTCTAGTCCTGCAGCTTTAGGTGCAGTTGAAAATTTTGACATAGAATAACTGCTAATGTATATCTAAAAATTAAAATTGTCGGAGGCATAAATTTCATCAGTAGAGTATACGCAAGTCTTACTTATAATTTATGTGGAGATAGAGAGACTATTTTCAGAGGTCCCTCAGCTTAAGGCTTAACTACAACAAATCAAAATAGTTATGAAAAGAAAAAACGATAGTAAAAAGAACATGTTCAGAAAAGGAATAGTAACAACATCAAAATAATAAGATGATCAAAACACAATAACTAACCGATGGTAACATATATTAAAAGCAAGAGAATACATGAATAAGGCCAATAGTGTTGCAGACTCCCACTAAGCTTAATATTGTCAAAAAGTAAAACAATCTCCATACCCTCTTGTCTAAAGTCATGTCCTCGTAAGCTGAAGCTATGTCATGTCCTATCTAATGACCTTTTCCATACTTTTTTGACTTACCTCTACCTCTTTTCGTACTCACTATATTCAATCTCTCACACTTTCTCACTGAGGTATCTACACATCTCCTCTTCACATGCACAAATCATTTCAACCTCACTTTAGTATTCAATTTGTCCATCATAGAGGTCACTCCTATTTTGTCTCGAATATTCTCATTTCTAAATTTATATTCTCCTAGTATGTTCACATGCATACACATCTCAACATACTCATTTTCAGAACAGAGTTCTTGACTGGTCAAGTACACTCTGACTCATACAACAAAATCGATCTAATCACCACTCTATGTAGAACTCACTTTTAAGTTTTAGTACTACCTTTTTATCATGCAAGACTCTATAGGTAAGCCTCCATTTAATCCACACTGCACCAATATGATATGTGACACATCATGGATATCTCCATTTTCTTGGATTAAAGAACCAAGATACTTAAAATTCTCTCTTGGGGATAGTTTGTGTATCAAGCTCACTTCCATGCCTGCCTCATACATTGCATCACTTAATTCACACTCAAATATTTTGTACTAACTCTACTGCGAGTCTCATCAATCCGTACTATTAGGGGTGTACAAAATTGAACCGAAAATCGAACCAAATCGCAAACCGAGTTAAATCAAGAAAAAAAACCCGACTAGTGATTGGTGTGACTTGGTTTAGTATTGAAAAACCCCCCGCCTATATTTGGGTTGGTTTGATTTTAACTAAAAAAAACCAACCCGAGACCAAACCAACCCTACATTATATATATAATTTTAAAATTTTATTTTATACATAAAAATATTTACTTTGATATAATTTTTAAATATTTCTTATACTTTTTCATAGTTTTTATCTTTTAATATATTATTTCAAGTTTGAAACTTATAATTCTGAATGATTCAATAAAGATTATAATCCACAGATGTTGGTAATTATAATAAAGTTTAAATCAAAATTAAATTAATACTAATGCAAAAATAAAATCAATTCAACACTAAGAATGACAATATTATTGAATATTTGTTCTTTGGTTTTACATTGGTTTAGTCAATTCAAATACATAATCTAATTTTAATTTCCT
Source organism: Solanum chiquidenum (assembly GCA_029582725.1). Lineage (NCBI taxonomy): Eukaryota > Viridiplantae > Streptophyta > Magnoliopsida > Solanales > Solanaceae > Solanum > Solanum chiquidenum. Next base: position 22,572 of record JAJOOS010003522.1, on the reverse strand, counting down.
TTAATATTTAGTCGTGTAACTAATACTTATAAAACTTATTTTAGCATGATTTAGTACTTTTAAATTATGATCATTTTCATTATGACTTATTAATTTGCAATATTTATTTTACGCGATTTCATTATTATTATTTTTTTGTTGGATATTTTAGTGTCATTACTCATATCATATTTTGTGTTATTTTTTTAACAAACACATTAAATAGTTGTATTTTGGTAGGACTAAAGAAATATTTGAAGTACAAGTAAATTATATGTTTGAATGAATACTTTACCGGAAAAATCCGAAAAAACCCGAAAATCGAAAAAATCCGAGGTTGAAAAACCCGAGTTTTATTGGTTTGGTTTGGTTTATATATAGATTTAAAAATCTGACACAAATAATTTGGTTTGATATTTGAAAAACCCGAACCAACCTGATCATGTACACCCCTACGTACTATGTTATCAACAATAGCATATACCAACTCTTCACTTTGAATATGTCACGTCAATTAATCCATCACTAAAGCAAATAGAAATGGACTAAACGTTGATTCATGGTGCAACCACATTTCGACTTGAAAGTACTTCGAGTCTTCTTCCACAATTCTTATCTGGATCTTGACTTTATCATACGCATCCTTCATTGTCATAATGTAAGCCATAAATATATCCTCAGCCTCCAAGCATCTATATAGGACTTTTCTTAGGATTTTATCGTAAGTCTTTTCTAGGTCAACTAATTCTATATGTAAGTCCCTTTACCCATTCTTGAATTTCTCCACTAGTCTCCTTATAAGATGTGAATGACTTCTGCAGTTGATTGTTTCGGCATAAATTTGAGTTGTTTCTCAAAATTTGTTACATTATTGCATAATTTTTCTTAGAGGGAGATTTATGTGCATGCTTCATTTTTATTTTTATTAACATTAAACTATGTCAATTTTAATACATATTTAAATATTTAAGATCTAAATAGTTATGTTATCTATTTTTTCAACACTTGAATGCATAAAATTCTTTTAACTAAATATTTATATAATACTAATTAGTCTAATATTGTATCAATAAAATATTTTTTTATTAAAAGTATATGACGGTTGGTAATGACTAATAATGATGATTGTGAATGTCAATTGAGAGTGGTGTTAGTCGACATTGGTGGTTGTGAGTGCGTAACTACTAACAATGATGACTGACAATAGTTGTTAAAATTGGTAATTGATGGTCACTGCTTCACAACTAATAATTATGGTGAAAGATAATGATAACTAATAGTGATAATAATGACTAGTGATATATAGTGATAATTGATGAATGATTATCAGGTATTGAAATGATGATTGACGATGATGAGTGTGAGCATCAATGCTAATGGAGATAATTGATAACGATCAATTATAGTGATTGATGATGGTGATGGTTATGAGCTGAATATGATGGTTGGTGTGTTGGTAATTAAGGAAGAAAATAAAACAAAAAAGTAGAGAAAGATCAAATCTTTATTTTGGGCTGTGTGTCAGCAATTGGCATCTCATGGGGTATTGATGCATCATATCTTTTTGTCTTGATGATAACTTTCAAATTTTATGTGACCACCAATCAACTGAATGAATAGAAAAGAATGGAACTTAGGAATGTTTCATCTTTAATTTGGAACCTTGTATTAAACTTTCGTGTCAAACGATACTACTTTACATACATCAATAACAAGTGTTAACCTTGTATAATTGGATGGTGGGGAACTAATATGGGTTCTGGTGCATTGGTGAGAGTGTTTTACCCTTCACCAGAGGTCTCGGGTTTGAGCCCTGGATATGGAGAAATTCTATTGAGAGTGTCACTCCTCCGAATTTAGTTGGAGCTCCAATGTGGGCACACCGAATGAGAAACCAAAAAGAAAAAATTAGATGGTGTGGAAAAGAGATAATCATATCTTCTTATTTTGTGATTTAAAGCTAATATTTCTCTCTTTGATATAGACAAATAGTAATATATATATACACTCTTAAGCGAATATTTCTCCCTTCGAAATATAGTAATGTATATATACACTTATGACTTAACAAGTAGTATATATTTACAGATCTTTTCGTTAATAGGTTGAATTTACAAAATAAAACTAAAAATCTGAGTGAGGTAGTCTTTTAAAGTCAAGTGATATTTTTGAAATTAAAAATTTATTTGACTTGAATTATAGAGTTGATGTGATTTATTAATTTTCTTTTTTGTTCACCCCTAATGGTGATATTTTAGAGTAGGGATAGAACTTAAAAAGTCAACTTTTCTTAAATTCTTCTAGAGACTAGAGAGCTCATAATATGTCAGAAATTGGCATCTTATAGGGGAATTGAAAACATACTGAAAGTCAACTTATTTTTAGGTAGATGCATTCAAGTATTGATGCATACTTTTTTAATAAATAAATAAGTAAATTCTCTGGTGATAATTTCAATTAAAAAAGGGGAATGATTTCATGTTTAAATATCCCCCAACACACTTTATGACATCAATCAAAATCTAAGTTTTCGTTGAATTCTTTTTTTTAAAGGGTATTTTCAATCGAGGGTTATCGAAAATAACTTTTGTATCTTTAAAGATAGGGGGGAGATTAGCGTAATTATTATTCTTTTTAGATGTCATTTGTGAAGTTATACTTGGTATGTTGTTGTTATAAACTTTCAGGAAAATTTTGAGTTGAGAGTCTTTTGAAATTCGAAACCAATTTTCTATTTCCAAGATAGAAATAAAATTTGCATATACATTATGTTTATCAAATTCTATTTATGAAATTACAATAAATATTTTATTATGTGTTGTTATTATATTGTAAATTTTAAGTATATTTTCTAGGTTCATACATGCATTGATCTAATGAACAACATGCTCCAAATTACATGTATCGACGACCTTACATTATCTAACTTCTAAATTCATCACCTCTTATTTTTTTCATTGATTTGCTTATCTCTAGATGTGTATGATCGTGGCATTATTCACTTTCAATTAGTGTCAATATAAAATTGACATTGTATGTACTCTGTTTGTAAATCTAGCTATCTGTCCTCTGAAATTAGGTTTTAGGCCTAACTCACACCCTAAAAGCTAGCTCAAAAGGAGGAGGATTACCTAAGCCTAGTGGTGGCAAATGGGCGGGTTGGGTCAAATTTGGCGGTTGAAAATGGATCAATATAAAATGGGTAATAATTCAACCCTTCCATATTTGATATGGGTAAAAATGGATTGGGTAAAAAATGAGTTGGGTAAAATACTAGTTTATCCATATTTACTCATATTTTCATGAGTAGATACTAGATAGTACTCTACTTGAGAATTCAACATGAAGAAAATATTTTAGTCTTTTTATAGATGAAAAATGTTGAAAATGCTTCATTTAGTTTTATTGTATCATAAAAGTAAAAAAAAGTCCTATAACTTTTCAATATAAAATAAAATTATGTAATAACAAGGGGAATATATTTTTAATTTCAAAGTAAATGAATATTTGCATTTTAGGACTAAAGTATGCTTAATGCGCTTTAAGCAATGTCAATACTAATACATGATTTGCTTATTTTACACTATTATTTATTATCCAATATAAAATTAAACAAATAAAAATATATAATTATAATTAACAAAAGAAATGTACATTTAAAATATATATTTTTGGAGGGCCAAAAACTTCACCTTTTCAATTATAGTGAAAAATAATTAGTTCTATAGAAGAACATAAAAAAGCAAGAGAAATTACAATATTTTTAGTGATATCATGAATTATAAGTGAATAAAAGTTAGAAGCTTAACCCATTTGACTAATCAATACTTTACCCATAGTTTTATGGGTTGAATATGGATATCAACCCATATTTTACCCATGTAAAAAATTACTCACCCAACCCATTAAAATATGAGTGGGTTATCAAAATATGGGCTCATTTTGCCGGCACTGCCCAAGCCTTATAAAGAGTCCACTCATCTCATTATCACCAATATGAGACTTTTGTCATTCTTTAACATGTCTCATTCTCATACATAAATTTATCTAGGGGTGTTAAATTATGTGCGGATTAAGCTAAAATTGAAGAGGCTAAAATGGAATAAATTAAAATCAAATTGGGTCATGACTCACTCACATTTACTTAGGGATACACTAGGCTAAAAATTGAATTGGGTTAGAAACCACCTATTTGGACTTGCTTAATCTAAACAATGTTGACATACTAATGTAATTCATTGAAGGAAAAAAAGGCCAAATTCGCCAAAAAAAAAGCAAAAAAACAAGAAGAAAGATGTGAAACCCGATTCGGAACTCAAGACACCCAAGACCCAAGCCAAGAGACCCAACTAGAAAATTCAAACCAAAACTCAACACGGGACTCGAGATTCAACCCGGCCCTAGACCAAACTCGAGATCCGATTCAGTAATCAAGCCCAAGATCGGCCCAACATACGCCCCTAGCTAGACCCAATTGCAAGATCTGACCCCGACTCAATACCCTAACCAAACCCGACCCTAACTTGGGATTCAAGACCTGACTTGGGACTCAAGATCCGACCCCGATCCTGACTTGCGACCCGAACTCGACCCAAGTCGTGAGACTCAATACCAACACGAGACCCAACCTTAGACCCAAGATCCGAACTTAACACCAACTAGAGACCCGATCTCAACCCTAATCCGGGATCAACCTCAACTCATCTTGTATATTAATGTATCACTGGCATTTTTATATGTGGAAATAAAAAAATTTATATGATACATCATTGTAACGACCTCATTCCGTCGTTAGGAAAAAGCCAACGGAGAAAGAATTAGGGTCAGAAAACTTTTTGGTAGTAACTTGGAATTTCCTAACTTAGTCCAGATTTGAACGAAAACGGAGTCAGTAAGGTTTAGAAAAATCTGGTAATGAATGAGAGATTTAATTATGATTTTGTTTACATGAGTAGATAGACAAGGGGTTAAGAAACCCGTACGACTTTACAGAATTGAATTCGGGCGAGTAGAACTCCCGAAAATGATCTTAGCATGAACGAGTAACATTCTGTCTCCGTGCATCCAGCTGTAGCAGGATGGATCCAGATTTAGCGGGATCCCGCTGTAGCGGGACAGTCGCGACTTAAAAAGGGTAAAACCCCCCCAAAACGTTATTTTCTACAAAAGTTCGTTCTTAAGAGCTAAGAAACGACCCAAGGCTATTTCTTGAAGGTTTTCAACCTCTTTTAGCACTAAAGGTAAGGATTTTACTCCTCTAATCCATTTTTTAGATCCGTAGAACCTATTTTCTTAGGTTATAATCGATGTGAAAGGGTTTTGATCTAGAATTCATGGTGGAAATAGCCCTAATTGAGATTATGGATTGATTTAGCGTTGATAGAATTGTTAGTAATCCAGGTAATTAGTATTCATTTATTGATTCCCATATTATAATTGTTGTTTGTAGACCAAGAACAAGCGAAACAAATTCGAAAAGGGAAAAATTAAGTTTCTTAGGGGATTCAAGCTTTGTTCGAGGTAGGTGATGGTTGTGATTTCATGTTGGTGTGATATATGTTTGTAATTGCTCATTATATGTCATGTATGTATGCATGCGAATGTTGCATTATTGATCACCCTTATCGTAAATGAGGATAATTGAATAATTGTATGCCATAAATCACCTCTTGTTGTATGATTGTGAGAATATACATTGTGATTGTGATTATGGATTGTTGAATGGATTGGTTGCCACATTCCGGCATAACTAACTTGGATCGGTTGCCACTTTTCGGCATAACTATGGGATCAGTTGCCACATTCCCGCATAACTAATTGGGATCGGTTGCCACGTTCCGGCATGATAACAATTTGGGTGTGGGTTCCATGAGAGGACCATTGAATTGGGTTTCGTGAGAAGACAATTGAATTGTGTTGTGTACCTACTTGTGATGATTACGTTCATATCTAATGATGATTGATATTGGAAGACTGTATGTTGCTCTAAATTGATAACTAATATATATTGTTGAGAACGTGTGATGCTACATTGATCCTGAAAAGATGACTAATATTGTATATATTTGGTATATGCCTGTTTTATAATATTGTGGTTACTTTCATGTGTTTCACTTATTGGGATAGCCGCGTGATCCTACCAGTACACTGTGGTTGTGTACTGATACTGCACTTGCTTGTTCTTTGTTGAGTACAGGGCATCTTCAGGCAGCTATTGATAGACCTCAGCTAAGTGACTATTGAGGTGAATTAGTTCTTTCAGGCTTCCATAGATCTTTCTTGTTTAAGTCCACTCTTTTCGGACTCAGACTATTTGTTAAGGTGTTTAGTTTTAGGGTTGTACCCCTAGTTCTTAGACTTGTCCGTTAGTAGAGTTTTGGTACAATGACTTTCAGGTTCTAGGGGTTGTTTTTCCGTATTAGTTTGGTTAGTTGTTTGTTAAAACCTTAGAGTTTATGGGAACTCCATTTTTATAGTCATTTAAACATGCTTCCATTTATTTAAATGCCTTAGTTTTCATAAAATTTGTTTGTTTAGGTTGTAGTAATGGTTCTCCCACCGGAGGATTTATATGGGTGTCAATCACGACGGTCTGGATCGTGACAAAGTTGGTATCAGTGCGCTAGGTTCATTGATCTCATTGTACCAAAATGAGTCTAGTAAAGTCTTGCGGAACGGTACGATGACATCCGTACTTTTCTTTAAGAGGATATAAGATTTTAGGAAAAACTCACTTCTTTTTACTCCTTCGTGCTATGACTTGAATCCAATTTGTATCTGGGGTGATACAAATTTGTATCTTTCCTCCTTTACTCTTTGGTACGAGCTAGAGCAACAACAACGGTAACACCATTACTAGCAAGAGGGGATATGTATAGACTACCAACAGTTGAATAGGGTCACCATTCAGAATAAATATCCATTGTCTCTGATAGATGACTTTTTGACCAATTGCAAGGTGCATCAGTTTTCTTTAAGATTGATTTAAGGTCTGGTTACCATCAGTTAAAGGTTGAGGCGGTTAAGAATTGGATCTTGACCAAATTCTAAGATTGAAATTAGCAGTTTTGTGGGGATCGCTAGCTACCATTGTCGTATGTGGTATGAGTTGAGTCTAATTGGTATCTACCGATTCTAATTGGTATCTCAACAAAGTGAACTATACATCGTAGTCCCGACTGAAGGGACAGAAACAAGTTAATTGGAATTGAGAAGGTTCCAATTGGTATTTGGCCTTAGGGGCCGTATAAGGCATAAATTATCAGTAATGGTCGTCTATGAAATGAACTAATTAAATAATTTGGACTTGTCTGCAAGTTGTAACTGATTGAGTATCGTGGAACTTGTTGTGAAAAGAATGTCATCACAAGATTAGGTGGAAAGGTCTAGATAAATTACGATGTGGTTCGTAAGCGAGAAATCTGGATGTGCGTTGTGACCAACTGTTAACCGTGTGAGAGTCTGGGTGTATCTTGGGGATATGTGTGGTAGTGTTGAAACGAGGTAAATGATTCTAAATGCGTACTTCGTTGGGTTGATCGGGGGGTAGACAATGATTGTCCTAGCTAAAGGGATTTTCTTAAATGCCTAGTTATAGCCAAAAAATCTATGGGAATTATAAAAAAGAGAGGAACCCCAGAAATTGTTGGCAAGGGTTTTGTTTTTGTTAGGGCCACTAGGGCGGGATTTTCCCCTCCACGGTGAGACCGCCAGTGCAGGATTTCTCCCGCCAGAGAGGGACAAGATGAGACAAAATCTCAGCTCTGTCTCCCATGTTTCACCTTAGTCACAATCATGGACCCCGAATCATACCCGAACTAACCCCCGCGATCTAATTTGGTGTTCAACAATCAAATATAAGTTATAAAGTGTGTTAAAATTGTGGAGAATCTGGGCATATGAGGAGGAAATCAGTGAGGTCGTGGAGGTCGAAAAAATGGTAACACGGATAGAGGAGCAGTGCAGCCAGGCAATGAGGTTGTCCGTCAAGATGACAAGGTTTAATTTTATGTTTTCCCAAGCAAGAACGAGTTTGAGGGTGTGATGCAGTGGTCATAAATGCTACTCTTGTCTAAGCTCGGATGACTATTATTTTGTTTAATCCGGGTTTTTCTTATTCGTATGTGTCAGTTCAATTGCCTTGGGATTTGATGTGGTTTGTGTTATAGTTGATGCCCCCATCCATGTTTCTACCCCAATTGAAGAGTCAGTCATAGTCACCCATGTATATCGTGTTGTCATGTTGTGTTTATGAATTTTTAGATTTGGGTTGATTTGATTATGTTGGATATGACTGACTTGATATAATCTTAGGCATGACTTAGTTGTTCCCCTATTATACCGAGCTTAACTGTAATACTAAGTTGGTAACTCTAGAGATCCCCGGTAGAGAAAGATTAGAGTGGGAAGGGGTGTACAAGCCTAAGCTAGCTAAGATCATATCCTCCATTCGGGCTAGGAAACTGGTATGACAAGGTTATTTGGCTTATTTGGCTCATGTTTGAGATGTTGAGGCTGAGTCTCCCTCTATAGAGTCTGTTCCTGTGGTGTCTGAGTTAAATGAAGTGTTTCCTATGAATTTGCCTGGTATGCCTCCGGATAGAGATATAAATTTCTGCATTGACTTAGAAACTGACACTCACCCCATTTCCATCCCTCCGTATCGTATGGCTCCAACAGAATTAAGAGAGCTTAAGGCTCAAATTCAAGAGCTTCTTGGTAAATGGTTCATCCGTCCTAGTATTTCCAAGTGGGGTGCTCATGTTTTGTTTGTTAAGAAGAAGGAGGGTAGTATGATGACTGATGATTTCATCTTAATCCATAAGGGAGTGGATTAATATCGGAATGACAAGCTTATGGATAAAGAAGGTCTCATTGAGTATACTTGGGTGGAGGCAATTGAAGATGTTAGTAACAAGTGCATATAAAAAAAAGTTGGGTTAGTCCTTTGAATTTGATGAGTTTACTTGAGTTTGAGGCGTCGTGTTGATGAAAAAGGTTGACTTCGTAGTGATAGTCAAGGCTGACGGAGCGTAATAGCAATAAGAGTTCATGATGGATTGTGACGGGATGCAACTATATAATAAAATTATTTGTTAAGTGATTTTTTGTATAGTAATTACGACTTACGAGTATCCAAGGTCATGATTTTCTAATACTTGGTGAGTAACGTGGTTGTATGAAAAAATTATAAGAGATGGTAGGACACTACTCGAATAGAATGTTAAAGAGCTAGAGTTATAGTGAAGGGAAATATAGTAGAATGTAGTACAACCCTTAGAGAGAGGCGAGGGCAAGAATATTTTATTTGGTTCTTAAGGCTAAAAAGTTATCTTTAGAGGAGTAGATAATTGAGTTCAGAGACGCGTTATTTGATTTATTTTGTTGTGGCTATGGTAACAGTGTCACAAGTCTGTCGGATTGGTTAAACACTATAAAAAAAAAGCTTGAGAAAGGAGTGTGCAGACATTAGCTTGAGTGTGATGACAAGTGTTTGATTTTGTTTTTGAGTCTAGTAATGAGTATGATTGAAATTTTAGCAAAATATATGGTAAGATCGATGGAGATGCGATCAATGATAAATGAAGATTCATGAATTCATACAAATCTTCAAGGTACAAGCTAATGTTGATAGAGAAAGAGATTGTGTTATATGGTGAAAATTACAATTCAGATTTTTCATTGTGAGTCTACATTCGTGGTGATGTTTTTGTCAAGGTATGAATTGGCAAGGTGAGAAATGATCAATTGTATCCGGTATTGAGCATTTGAAAGGACTTACACCTGTGGTGAGTCGTAAGTTTACTACTATTGATTGTTAAGTACCTAAGAAAGATTTCATTTTTAAAAAAAGTGTTGGTTTATAATAAGGTAAAAGGTCGGAGTGTTTATGATGGTTATTAGGGTTGTGAGTATGATTCACTAGCTATGATCTAGTGTGTTTTCACTTTTGTGGGTGTATCCCTAGTGGTGGATCAGGGGTACCAAATCCTGCGATGTTCTCTTGGTTGAGTGGGAAGATTGGGAAGATTTGGTTATTTCGAATGACATAATTGGTGTTGTCTTGGAGTTGTTAAAGTATTTTGGTGGTTCTACATGTACCACCTTGCTTATGAAAATTTATAGAAGAGCTACCATGTGTATTTGTGTTTGTTCGGCAATCTTAATATTTCATCTTGTCGTCGAGGTCATGTATCGATTATGTGTGGTTGAATGTGGGGATCATTGAATCCAATTCTACTGTTCTTAAGAGGTGATCTACAATTACTAATTCTAGCATTTTGATAGTGTTGTTGGAGGGTTTGTATGCTTGGGCATATCCCTCGATGAGTATTTGATGACTAAAGATCAAATTTTTATAACTTAAACTCATGGGAATTTATGTTGTGAGAACGAGACGATGATAAGAACTATGATTGTTTGAGTATTATGAGTGTGTGCTGGTTGGTTCAGGTCCACCTCTAATTGTAGCGAGTATTGATTTATAATTTTATCATGGTTATGTGAGAAATGATTCGTCCTGATGTTTGTGTGGAAGTCCTTGATAACATGTTGCAGACATGTGTACGATCAACTTTGGTGGTTATTGAGAATAACTTTGTTGTTAGTTAAGTGTACATACAACAATAATTATCACTCGAGTATTGTGATGACTTCGTTGAGGCATTGTATGGAAGGATGTGTAGGTATTCAATTGGTTGGTTTGGGGACGAGGATTATATCATAAAGTGAGACTTAGTGTTGTTAAACAAGACCTTCGGTGTGAGGAAGAACCTTGAAATTCTTGATCACGATGTCCGGAAGCTAAGGACATGCAAGACATGTATCCCAGTAATTCTATGTTTCAGATACTACTCTACCCTTACTTTGGCCAGTCTTCCCTAGTTGATCACTCAGGGATGAGTGATGGGTAAACTGATATCTATTGTAACGACTTCATTCCGTCGTTAGGGAAAAACCAATGGAGAAAGAATTGGGTCAGAAAACTTTTTGGTAGTAACTTGGAATTTCCTAACCTAGTCCAGATTTGGACAAAATCGGAGAAATCTGGTAATGAATGATAGATTTAATTATGATTTTGTTTACATGAGTAGATAGCCAAGAGGTTAAGGAACCCGTTCGACTTTAGTTTGGTTAGTTGTTTGTTAAAACCTTGGCGTTTATGGGAACTCCATTTTTATAGTCATTTAAACCTTCTTCCGTTTATTTAAATGCCTTAGTTTTCATAAAATTTGTTTGTTTGAGTTGTAGTAATGGTTCTCCCACCGGAGGGTTTGTGTGGGTGCCAATCACGACGGTCTGGTCGTGACAATCATACATAATGGTGTTTCTGTCTTTATGATATACATCGCGTGTGATGTCATATTTTCGGGTTGATGTCATATTTCCAATATATGCGTATATCTTTCATGCATATGTTTTATGTATATTAGTGTATCATCTACATATCATGTATATTTGCGTATATCTATGTGTGTTATACGATAAAATACATTGTCGTATTTTTTGTATCTATACCTTACACAAGAAAATAACTTAGAAACCAACTTATTGTTTTGAAATATATATTTTCCTTCATGCCGAACACACCCTTAATTACCACTCTTACAAATACTTTTAACCATTTATTAAACATAACAATATTTTATAATTTATAATAATCATACAAATAAGAACTATTTAAAACCCGATTTTCCTCAAAAAATTAAATATATCCTTAATTATCAAACCTAACAACATCTTACAGTAATTTTAATTAGCTTTATTCAAATGCTAAAAAGCAAAACAATAAGCTTCAAAAAAAATAATCTCAAGTCTCTATCTCATAAAGTCATAATCTCTGAAAATGAGTTAATTAAAGAATCTTCGATCTTGCAACTATCAATTATTAAATGTAATAATTAATTGAGTAATTAATATGAAAAGAATGGACATCTTTTTTTTGTCGACAAAATAACCGACCTAATAAAATGCCTAATTAAGCATCTTATAAAACGAATTATAGAATCACATGATGATAATTAGGAACAATATAATACTATTCATTGTGAATTATTAATATCTTAATTCTCCTATGATTGTGAATTAGTGGAAAATATCTCATAGCCCAGCATTTAGTGCAACATGTGTTAGGGAAAATGCTCTATCCTTTTCGTATTACTTGTCATTTGACCCCTGTTAATCTGATACACTTTAAAATAAAATTAGTTAAATTAAATAAATATAATGAATTTTTATTTTTTTTAATCTGGTATACCCATTAAGAAAAATTTAATTAAATGTGTATTTTATTAAGTTAATCTTATTTTCTTGATTTGTTAAATTAAACAAGTTTAATGAAATATCTATTTTTGAACAGAGGTCAAATAAAATGAAACGTCGAAAACAGATAAGTCACCTTGTTTAACGAATAACAACCATTGTTTTCCTTAAAAAGGTAAATCACCTTTTTAAATCATTTCCAAGAATATCATTAGTGGATAAATAAAATATCTTTTTCCTCATTGCTAAGTATACCAACAAGGGTTTGTCACAACATCATCAATTCCATTAATATCCTTATAATACTTCTTCTTCTTTTTTTACAAAAATTAAGTTTATTGATTGCAAAAGCCATGTTTTTTAGACCAAGAATTTAAAAGTTCATGAAGAGGTTATTAACATTATTTGACTGGTGAATTTTTTTGTAATGAACATAAGTGTGAAAATGACAATTTGACTATTTACTTAGTAGCAAGCCAAAAATCTTAATAACAAAATTCCAAAAATATAAATTAAAATGCTGTGTTTCTATGTTATGGAGATTAAATAGCTTCTGAGAAATGCTAAATGGCTAGAAAATTTGGCCAGAAATTTGAAAAGTCTATGATATTCTTTTTATTTTAAAATAAACTATCTTTTTTCCATTTTTTTAATTAAAAGGTATTAAATTTAAAAGAGTATAAATATTCAAAAAGGTAAAATAACATAGTATGAAATATGTTATTTTACTATTCTGGCCAAATTTTTTGGCCAAAAGGATTTTTCCATAGCTTATACATACAGAGAAACAAAAAAACTATTTGCCCTACTATACGTATAGTGTGATTTCCGAGTTAATTAAAAGATATTCAATTAAACACCTTTTATATCTTTAGCTCCCCTGCCCGATGTATTAACACTATAACAAAAGAGATATTTAATTTAGCGTTAACAAATATTTTCTTTCATCAATAATATTTATTATCGCAAAAATATTTAGTAGTACTTAAGTTAATGACATTGCATCCAGAGTCACTATATACTCTAGCTACATTTGTATAAAGTGTTGTTATAATATATTCATATTATATTATTATCACTAAATAATTGCAACAAAATCCTTTATTTGTTGTAGCGTAAGCTCCAGCTAGGTACATAGAACTTAACTCTATTTACCATATAGCTTATTCTTAATTGGAAAAGAACATGTAACAAAGTTCACATACTAACCTCCATACTTCATGGTGGATTTTTTCTTAATTTTTTTTTGGGACACTTTAAAGACAGGTAGTATCAAGAACCTAACAGTTTCAACTCCTTATCTAAAATTATTCTTTCCTTTTAATTTATTGGTGTGTGTTGGTGGTGGGGGTATAAAGGAAGAATATTGAATCTTCACCATGTCACTATTTTAGTTAGTATATAAATAGCTTCAAGGGGGGTTTTAAATTCATCATCACTTCAACAACTTATCATTTTCCTCTTATATTACATTAATCATTTTTTTCCAATAATTAAAATGGAGTCAGTGAAGAAAATGGTAGCTGAAAAGCCAGTGGTTATGTTTAGCAAAAGCAAGTGTTGTATGTGTCACACAATAAAGACACTCATATCAAGTTTTGGTGCTAACTTAACTGTATATGAATTGGATGAGCTTCCCAATGGGCTACAAGTCGAACGAGCACTGCTGATGCTAGGCCTAAGGCCTAGTGTGCCAGCAGTGTTCATTGGACAAGAATTAATTGGCGGTGCGAATGAGATCATGAGTTTACATCTAGAGGGAAATCTTGTTCCTCTGCTCATGAAAGCTAAAGCTCTTTGGCTATAGTGTATATACACTTTTTTTTTTGGTTTATATATTTGGTATTTGAAATTTACTGGCATGACTAGTTCAGACTCACGTCGAATATGCTGGTGAAACTACACTCCACCTTGTAGAAAGTGCATATTAACACCTAGTAAGTTTGGTTTTCTCAATGTTTGTGGAATTGAGCATCTTTTATGTAACATGCTCAATGAAAACTCTGTTTTATCAAACAAGAGTCCTTAATGTTTCTCAAGCATTGTAATAAGAAATTATATATATAATATATAATGTCATAGACTCTTTTAGTCACTCTCATTTAGTTTCCCTTCTATCCTGATTCAAATTTACGACTTGGTATATAGTTTTTATATATTGTTTTACTATGTTGTACTCCCAATTGGGTGATTCAAATATTTTTTTTGAAAAAATAAGTGGTTTACCCTCTTGAAACGTAGCTTGATTCTGAACTTATATTCTTGAATTTCATGGTGATGGTAACACTTTCTAACTTTATTGAACCTCCTTTATTGGTATTTGACGTGTCGATAAATTAGTAATGATTTAATTGATCTTAGTTATGTCACTTCAACATTAAAATTTAAGGTTTTAGGTTTTTGCTCCACATCATCACTTAACTTAATTACACTATTTCAATATCTTTATATAACCTAACTTGCCACGCTATCACTTAACTTAATTACACTATTTCAATATCTTTATATAACCTAACTTGCCACGCTATCTAAACGATAGTATAAATTGGACCTTTAGCTAAGATTGATTGAGTCTTAGTCAAGTTCATCAAAGACACAAGGTAGCAGATGGGTCTACAGAACCGAACTGTCCTGAAGATAAAAATATTAATGAAAGAGGCCCTATTATAGACTAAGATGAAAATACTTACTTTCATAAATTCCCGAATAAAATAGTATTATAAAGGGAATGCTTACATCTACTATTGGGGAATTGATGCATCCTCTTTCTCTGGTGACAGTTTTAATTGGAAAAAAAAAGGGAATGCTTCATGTTTAAATTGGATTCTCTATATAATTACATACTTTATGTCACCAATCACAATTTAATTGGATTCAATATTTTTAGAGTTGATGCATGCATTGATCTAATAAAGAACCTGCTCTAGCTCACATGTATTAACCATATAGTATCTAACTTCTAAATTTAGGATAATTTACATAAATCTCATACTGTTAAGAGCTAATTACATTATTTTCCTATTCTCTTTCAAATTATAAAAATTCCTTAAAATTTATGAATTTAGAATACATCACTGAACTCCCGAATACATCAGCAGTTAATAACACACCATTTAACTTGAAAACCTTCCAAAATTTCACTACATTCTTCTTAAAATCAAGAGGCAAGTGCCAATATATTGTATATCAATGTATCTGTGTCATTTATATTATTGTATATCCATAAAAATGTGTGTGATATACAATGATGTACATTGTCTATTGATGAAAAATCTGTGATCCAATTCATTTTAACCCAAATAATTAATCTGTTATCAATCCAATCATTTTAATCCGTTCAAATTCAGCTCAACTCCTGTTCAACACCCCCCAGATCCAACAATGAATTGTCGAGTTTGGTTAAACAAATGCTTTGAAGTCGAACTTTTAATACTGTTAAATATATATGAAGTGAACACAAATTAAGAAACATATACCTTTGAGCTATATAAAATATTAAGTCTTTCATAACAAAATTGAACACAATTAAGAAAAGTGTCCAAAAAAGAGTAAGTTACCACTATTGCATATTGGGCTTTGACTAGATCAGGGTTCAGGCACTCGACATTTCTTCAACATGGGCCTCGATTTTTATTGGTAACTTACCGAAATTTCACTACATGTTTAACAACTCATTACTTAGATACACGCTAGTTTGTAATATTTTACGAATCTTATCATATTTTGGTGCGTTCGGATACGTGCAGATACATGTATCTAATGATACATGAGCTCAAAATTAGGCGTAATTTGTTTTAGATACACTATCCAAGTGGATTTACATGTATCTAGAATACATAGACAAATCTCACTCGCCTCCCTCCCTCCCGTCTTGCATTTCTCGCTCGCATATATGGTTTCCCGGATACATGTATATACAGAGTATCCAGTTGTTATTCTCATTTAACTGGGATACGCAGACAAATCTCACTCGTCTCCCTCCCATCCCGCTTGCGCATTTGGTGTCCCAAATACATGTATATAGTGTGATTCACATGTATCTGACTTGAAATTTGATAAGAAATTATTAAATAGTGCGATAAAATGTAATCATTTCAAACTAGAGAGAACCTTCCAAAAATTAACAACTAGCTCATTTAAAAACATAAATTCGTACCTAATTTTTTAAAAACTAAATACTAAATTAGTCATAGAGAACTTAATTAACTTAAATAAAGATCAATAATTACTCTAGATACATCTTACATTACATATAATAGGTCAATTTGCCTGCAAGCTGCATGCAATAATATTGGTGGCTTAATAATCTTATGAAGAGTTTTTTCTCTAAAGAATCATTTTGGGCATGCAAACAAGTAGCATCTCTTTCCACAAATAAAAGGGGAAGCAAAGATGCATATATATCCACCTAGCTACTAGCCCAGATTCTTCATGTTTTCTTCTTTTTGGCCTTCTTACTTTGATTCCCATCTTTCCTTCACACCTAAGATAACTAATTAATAATGTCACAAGAGTATTTGTGTACCCAATATTTACACTAAATCAATGAATACATACTTATATATTCACATATATACACTGAATGTATAGAAAAATAGATCTTGAGCCTATCTCAACCTCAAAAGCTAGTTCATAATAGGGAGGATCGCTCAAACCATATTAAAGGGACCACCAATTCTTTTTCGTTCAATGTGGGACTCTTCAACAATTACACATTCTTGTTTAATTATTTATTTATAACATAACCGTGGTTAAGTTGTGTGGTTTGGTGTATACACACTAATAAGTTTTTACCATGTTACCTATGCATAATAACACAACAACATATCCAGTGTTATCACACAAGTAGAGTCTGAAGAGAATTCTCTACTCCCACGGAGCTAGAGTATAACACATTAACACTATTATATTTGTAATTTAATTTGTGACTTTTCAATAACTATACAATATGATTTTTCGATCGAACCGGGATTATTCTATAGACCTTTTCATTGAATGTAGCCCCGCTCCTAATCCTTCATTACGATAGAAATGAACTTTTAGATCGAACAATGTGTGACATTGTGACACAAACAACTTGCATGGGTCCAAAGGTGAATAAATTAAAGAATATTTGTGAGAACAAATTGGATAAGCTCTCATCTTTTACACATCAGCTATATATATTTATAAGATCCTTCAAACAAGTTATTTAACTTTGTAACATGAAAAATCTCAACTTGGAAGACGTAAGGAATCTATATTTTCAATTATTAGCTTCTTTGATTCCATAGAATTTCACAATGAAACGTGTAAAATTTTATATTTTAGAGGAATATTACAACTTTTTTATTTTATTTTAATTTGAATCTAGTGAATGAACCTGTTAAGTTGTTATCTGACACTGCTCAAAAATCTTCACAAATAAGTTTTATATATTCTCGTATGCATGCATTAAATAATTATAGAGCATATTTTATTCGACATTATTCTTCTACATCTATTCATACAGTAGCATTAATGTCTTTAGAATATCTAAACATCTTTAATTTATTCTTGACATACTAAATTAATAGTACTACACGCTCCGTCTAATTCTTTTTTATAGATCAAGTACGTCAATTTTTTTTATACGAGTGATGGTGAGATTCGATCTCAAGATCTTTGTCTGCTTTGATACCATGTTAAAGTGTGTTATTAGCGAAAACACATTTTTTAATAGTTAATTATATTCTCAACCGTTTGAAGTATTAGGTAATTCCAAGATTATTGTATTCCATCATTTGTAATAAAATGGTATGATCACTATTCCATATAGAAAGTAAAAATAATTAATTTCATGAGATATTTTTATTTATCGCATCCCGCATATCAAACGTCTCCATTAGTCATAGTTTATCACCGAAAGTTTCCCAGTGAATTATAAGAATTAATTTATTAAGTAAATAATTAATGGAATAAAATCTTCAAAATACTGTTATAGTTTGTACGGACATTGAAGGGGTTCAGGTATTATGGTTATGGTCGGTAAGCACAAGTGGGCAAAATCAAGAACATAATCAAAGTGCTAACACTTTTTCTAAAAAAAAAAATTATTATTTTTTTGTTAATTAAGTTCTCCATACTTATTTGATTCCTTTAGTTTTAAGAATAAATATCTTTAATGAATTCCCTCTTTTTCATTTTTAGCTAACTTTAGTATTTTTGGCATTTGAGTATTTTACCTTTCCTAGATAACTATAAACAATGTAATCCATATACTCCATCCGTCCCCTTTTAATTGTCATAATTTCTTTTTTTAGAGTCAAAACGATGAAAACTTTGACTAACATTTGCAAAAAATTACAATTTATAGTACTTTTCGTATATAGTTTTTGAAATATCTAAATTTATAGTTTAAAATGTCGAATTAATGTAATATTAATCAAATTGACTTTCAAAAAACGCAACATAACAACTAAAAAAGGGACGGAGGCAGTACCTATCAAGAATCCCTTATAAATAACCTCAAACATCACTAAACCTTACAACACTAACATCATCATACTACTCCCTTCTGTTTCACACGAGATTTTTTCTGTTCTCGTTGAGCTCATCTTATAAGAAAACTTAATATGGATAAGATTAGAGATTTGTCATCAAAGAGGGCAGCAGTAATATTCACAAAGAGTTCATGTTGTATGTGTCATAGTATCAAAGCACTATTTTATGAACTAGGAGCAAGTCCAGCAATACATGAACTTGATCAAGATTCAAGAGGCAATGAAATGGCATTGGCATTGAGAAGTCTAGGTTGTAATCCATGTGTTCCAGCTATTTTCATTGGTGGACACTTTGTTGGATCTACAAAAGATGTTATTTCTCTTCATGTTAATGGTTCTCTTAAACAAATGCTTATTAATGCCAAAGCTATATGGTTGTAGCTAATTAAACTAGTTTTGTTTCGCCAACAAGGGTTGTAGTAGAGTAGTAAGTACTCCTTTATTCTTAATCAAGAGGTCTCGGATTCGAGCCTCCTTGGTATGGAGTCGCCTTTGTTAGGGAGCGCTTTACCCCCAATGTAGGACTTTCCAGTATGAATTCGAATTTAGTCGGGCTCCAATGTGGGTACCAAACACTGGATGGAAACCAAAAAAAAATATTTTTCTTTCTTGTCTTGTTGGACTCAAAAGAAAGCCATGTTTTTTTTTAATTATTATTATTATGAAAATTGTTCATAATGGAAACTATAGTTTTCTCTCGATTCGTTTTCATCAATATTGTTGTACCGGGACATAATATAATTAGTGGTCTGAAGTCAAACCATAATAAGATATCCTATTAAGTATTGATAACATTACATTTTATGGAAAGAATCTGAACAATATAATCAATCGGAGATTGGAGTCTTACATCTCAAATTTTGGAGTAAAGTTCTAATGGTCTCACTATTATCCGACCATCTTCATGAGAAATGTTCTATAATATTTAGAACAAGGGTATAAACAACATTTTAGGTAAAAGTCTGTTAAAATATAATGGCATCATAAACTCTATCCAATAGAACCCCCTCTCTCTCTATTGCAATATTTTGGTCTGTTCTCCTTTCTGTTTAACTGCTTGAATAATTTTATCCCTTTGCTCTTGATTGAGATAATTATCCCACCAACCTTTTAATTGGCCAGTAAACCCAGCTGTTATCATATCAGTAATAGTCTTATCACTATTCTTGTTAGTTTTACAGATAGAACTGTACATTAGCATTCTATGCACAGTTGTATAAATCTGTCAATCCGTATAACCGTCAATATTCCATTCATATATCTCCTTCTCATTATAACTATTATTTATAATATGTTCATGCTATTCTAATAGCACATCTTGGGGAGTAGGCCTAGGATAGTAGTACATCCTTTGGACCGATTTCCTCGCATATTTTTCTGAGATAACATTACATTTTATGGAAAAATAAAAATAATTGATTTTAAAAAGTTGAACTTTAAATAGTATATAAAATCATCATAAACAAGAAAAAAGGAAAACACTAGAATAAGAAAAAAATCAGAACAAACGGATTAAATTATGTTAATTAATGAGAGATAAATTTAACTTAATTTGCTCACCTATTTGAGCAACTCAATCTAATTAAAATCTTTTTAAAAAATGAAACCTTTATTTATGATGATTAGAAAGAATATATATTTTAGGGAGTTAAATATCATTTTCAAGTCTTTTTAATATAAAAATTTATAAGTTTCTTGTGTAGTCATGAATTATGAATGTATTAAATCTTATTTTCATATAATCAAGTATTTATTTCAATATCTCAATTTATAAATAATTGTTAATTTTCGGCAACGAGTCTTTTTATAACCACTATAAAAATACTACAATATGTATTACGATCAAAATTTAGAAAAGTTCATTATTTTCTGATAAAGTCATGATATTATTAGTAATGTAGTAAAAATTTTATTCAAAATTTTAAGTTTTAGATAAATAATAGTAGAACTTTGTTTGATAATTTAGAATTTTGAATTAAACTACTTATAACTTATTAGTTACAAATAAGATTTTTGAAAATAAGAATCAAGTCATTATATTGCAATAAATGGCTAATATTGAAAAAATCTTACCCAAATTATATAATAAGATACTGAATTTTTGCATATAAACTATAAACTATAAATACTTATGACTAACTAGTTATTTAATAAAAATAATATTTTTGAAAACTTTTGACTCTTGAACCTTTGAATCTCTATAACACACACAATCAATTTGATGAATTCATCCAATAAAATTATTTTTCTTTATTTCGTTTCAATAAACTTATTAATAATTATTTGTTTTCTTAAAAAAATTATTAAGTGCTAGGTTATGATAAAGGAAAATATTATATTTGTGAAAGTTTCAAAGCACATGTTAGGGTTGATTTAACATTTGGATGGTTTAAGTTATGAGTTCTTTGACTTAACAATTTTCAATATCTCTTTTGACAATCATATTAGTTTCCGTTCCATCACTATATATTTCTTTTAGCCAGAATATGCATTTTGATAATATTGAATGCACTACATTGGGATATTGCATTTTGAGAAAGCATTAGTTTTTATATTTATGTTCCAACAAAAGGACTATTGCTACATATTAGATGGATAGTCTTGCTGATATGCCAAATACTCTTATTGAAAAAACTTATCACCAGAATTTTTTTCTAAAATTTTCAATTACTCCTTTTTATGTAATATAAGTTTAGATGAAGAAGTGTAGAATTGAATCTGGGACTCTAACACATTTTGAAATTGAGATTTTTTTGAAAGAATTTTTATTTTATCTTATTTGAATTATTGAGCATTCATTGTTTGTTGATAGGTAAAAAGATACAATATTGGGTCTATTCTGTTGCCTTTGGTTATGCACTATTCTAATTCCAAAAGGAACGCAACAAATTTTATCATATTGTTGCATGCTTGTCCAAGTTTCATAGCATAGTGTGATGATCCTCCATGTTATCATGCCACTTAGGCGTCACACGTGGTATAAAATTGTCTATGTGGTGCTTACATTGAAAAAATAATAGTCCTTGGTGGAATATTCTAGAAATATAAGATGAATTTCTTGGAAAATCTTAAAATTTCATAGATTTGCATGGAAGGTCCTTGAAATCTTCTAGTTGTGTAGAGAGTTGTCGAATAGGGACTTGTACATAATTAATATTTATAAATTAGCCCTTAGTGAGTAGTATAAATAGATGAACTTTCATTTGTAATGATATCAAGCAAAAACAAGTAATCTTACAAGCAATATAAAAATTTTCTTTGAAATTGATGAAAAAGACTTACTTAAGCTTATAATATCGTAAAAAATTTGTGAGTAAGTTGTCAAGTCTCGCACGAAGTACTTAATTGGAGTCTAAATCCGTGACAGTAGGCCAAAGGTCCAATTACGCGTATTCCTAATCCTAAATGGAATGTAACGATGTAGGGATCCATATGTAAACATAGTATCTATTTAGATAGGCCCGAATGGCCCCTTCTCATTATGATAATGTAAAATAGTTTTTCCATTGTTGTATTTGATTATTCCTTCTCCTCCGTATTGACGCTTGATTTAACTTTCATCATTGTTGAGTTTAAGGCTTAGAAAAGCTGTTTGATCCACTTGACTTGTATGATAGTTTATATAATGATATTTTTATCCGAACAATATTAAAATTTTATAGGGATAATGCATAAGTACCCCCTAGACTATGATCGAAATCCCAGAGACACACCTAAACTTAACTAGAGTCCTATTACCCCCCTGAACTCATTTTTTTTGTATTTTTGTGCACCTTTTGTGCTGATGTGGCACGTTCAGCCACCCAAGTTG